>JAPTYR010000015.1:24239443-24252407 GCA_029814505.1 Siphamia roseigaster | reverse complement strand
ACCCGTGGTAGTTGTTGGCGATTTGGAGCTCTACCGCAGATATTTGGTTAGATCGCAAAACACCGTAGATATTCCAACGACATACGAGAGTCAACGGGGCTTAGGTTTGCAGACGTTTAATCAGTTGTTTGTTAATGTGGACATTTAGATACAGTAGTGTTAATTCCATTGCAGTGCCATTTCAAAGTTTAAAATTCCCTGTAGTTTTCCTTTAACACATTGGCGCAGTGTTTGGGTAGTCCATGGCAGATGCATTTTGTTTACAGATACACTAGAAGGGTACTTTGAGCTTTATCCAAGATGTAGGGTTAAATTTCTCTGTATTCAGAACAGAACAGAATTTACTTCTCCAGAATAAACCATGAAAAAATAAACCAAAAGCTCATGCAAGTCACTGGCAAATTGAATCAAACATCCTCACAATTAAAAATGACTGAAAAATAATATGCCTGACATAACATTTCTACGACTATAGATTAACTTGTGAACAAAGATGTTGTGGAACTGAACCTGTCTCAGTAAACTTCCAGACCTGTGATATCTTTTGTGCCTCGTACTGCACATACCATGTCGCTGATGAGCCATTGTTCTGTGTTGAGTAAAATCCCTGCCCAAGGGTCTATAGGAAGAGAGCATTTTTATGCTAAGGTGTTGTGTTCCCTTTTCCTTTAGAACTGACAGCCTCATCCAGCAGACGATCCGGGACAAGTTTCAAGAGTGTACAGTCCTCACTATTGCTCACAGGCTCAACACTATCATTGACTGTGACAGAATACTGGTAAGGAAGGACACAGTAAATTTCCATTGTCCAGCACTCCAGTCAGTACTTTAAAAGTGGACTATTCTTCACCAGTTAGTCAAAAGCCTTACTGTTTAACTCCTAACTGTACCTGAGCTGCCATAGTTTCCTTTCTTTTATCAAGGGCCTGCTACACAATCTTTACAGAGTTTTAATTCACTTGCCCTATTTTGCAACAGCTGGGCTGATTTCACCCTCACAGCACTCTCTTTCATTGAGCCTGTGCTTGTGCCACTTGATCTTTGGCCCTTTCCTGCTACTGCCTGCAGAGGTGCCAATTAGTGCCATTTGTGGCAGCATTTGTTAAGTGTCTATGGAGGGCAGGGCATGACCTAGCGGCTGGTGGGACACTGAGAGCATCGTTGAAAAAAGCCAAATATCAAACAGCAGGAGCTGTTTCACACCTACACTTGTGTTAAATGCCCCTGGATTGTTGCGCACTCTAGGACTCCTAAATTGGGTCCCTTCTGAATTTTCTCATCCAAAATTTAAAAATGTGGCATATTTAGATACAGATTATTTTCCTAAAACAAACTTTCTTTTTTTGTAACCTGCGTTTTACCCATCGATTATGGCAGCAATTGCAGAGGCCTCACTTTCTAAACTGGGCTTTACTTATGACAAACTACTTGTTACAGGTGTAAGGGGATCACTCTTGTTAAAATTTGTCTGTAATATAATTGTAGTCTTTTTCAAACTGCTTGAATTGACACTCTTCTTTGTGTGGTTTACACGACGTATGATGACATCCAAATGATGGTAATTTTCTAGAGTGTCTTAAAGGTGTGATTGTTGGATTTGACTGAGGACCACCCTTGAGCCGCTGAAATGCCAGGATAAATACATGGATCAATCACTGATCTTCAGTCTGTCAGAGTCAGCGCACTAGAAGTTCACAGAACTAACAGCCTACATTCATTGTCCATGGTCCTGTCGAGGAGAAACAGCCAACAGTGTTTGCTGTTGCTATGAGTCATGTAAAATGGATGGTTCTTTGGTGCAGAGAACTACTGTTTCCCCATTCATCCTGCACTGTCTGCATGCATCACTCAGCAGTGAAACAGCTGAAATGTTAGTTTTCCCAAAAGTAAAGTATACAGGTGGTGACACTCACACACCCAGCATTGTGTGTGTGATTGCAGGTTCTGGATGCCGGCAGGATCCAGGAGTATGATGAGCCATATGTTCTGCTGCAGAACAAGAATGGACTCTTCTACCAGATGGTCCAACAGACAGGCAGAGCTGAGGCCACCTCGCTGCTCCACACAGCCAGACAGGTAACCACACCCACTTTGATTCCAAATTAGGGCTGTCACTAAATAGAGTTCAGCTACGGTGCCCTAATCACAGACTCTCCCTTTAAGTCCAGACTTCATTGCTCACCTCCGAAATAATACATTTAAGCAACAGAGGATGTGCATAGCCCTGACAATGCAAAGACACTTGATTACCATTTTAATTTAAAGTGCATACTTGAAGCGTTGTGACACCATAACATTAATTTCAAGAGAGAAATTGTCCCTTTGTAGATTTACATCCTCTGATGTTATCGTGAAAACTCCCCATATAATCTTTCTTTTCATAATGTAATTTTGAGATCATTTTAGAGATGATTCTAGAAAAGCAGCTTTCTTTGCGCTGTATCTATTTTGAAATATTGGGTTTAACTTCATCGCGATTTGGGATAAACTTTCTATGGGGATTACTGTAATAGAGAATGTCCATATTTTTTCCCTGTGAAATTCATTTGTGATGTATTTCCCCCTCAGACACTGAGCAGATAAGAGTTGGCTATTCATTGTTCAATTCCATTTTATGTGCATCTGTCTGGGACTACAGATACCATATTGCAACTTCAAACAGGTCTTTGTGAAATAAGAAAAAGTAGGCATCATTTCATTTTCTCTCTGTCCCTCGCACAAATTTATCAGCAGAACTCTATCTTCTCAGCCAGAGGAGTGAAATGAGTAAAATACTGATTTCAAAGACTCAGCACAGTGTGGTATTATTTGGCATCGTCTTACCCTGCACACTGGCGGATTGGTAGTGACATTGTTCAAGCCCTTACGTTTTCCTTTCTTTATTGTAGGGGGCTCTCCTTAGATCAGATTACTGCAGCATCCATAACTGTCTAGCACCACTTATTAAATACTGAGATGGTCCACATGTTGTGTGTCAAGTTTCTGTAGTTGTCAGTCAAGGTTTAAATACATTCAATAATCTGATATCAACCTCTCGTTTCTTTCTCTACATTAAAAGAGAATCCCTGAGTAGACAGTATATCTCATGCTGTGGCCAACTTGCTTTCCTCTGTTTTGCCTCTTTTTCACCAACTTCCTGTTGTTGAAATTATTGGTTTGTCAGGGCCCTCTGTAAAGGTGAAATAAAGCCTTTCTGTTCTGTAGACACTTTAAGCAAGCATGCCGGCATCTGCCAAGACAGTTTCTTAAAACGTGTCAGACTGCTCAGCTTAGGAGGAAATTAAGTCTCCAAATAATTTCCCTGATTATCTCTGATATATATTTTCCCTTAGATGTCACGGTTGTTTATGAGGCCAAATAAGCCACTTTTGCATGCTTCAGCGGATGACAAATCCCTTCACCCAGCTCTGAATCTGTCATAAATCGCACCTTTGCAGATCGTAGCTTAGATTGGACTGTGCGCTTGTATTCTGTGACACTGCTTCCCTGATGCGCTTTCAGGTTCACATGAACAAAAAGCGGGTGACAGGTGAATGCTGTGCCAAGGACATCTGTGTCATCTTTGAGACGTCTCTTTGACATTTTGGAGAGTCGCTGTGGCCCTGATACTTGCCATCACTGACCAAATCCTTTGCCAGATAGACTCAATGTAGATCCTCACGTCTATTAAAATGTCCCAGCAGGCTTTGTGTAGCAGTAGTAGTATTTGTTGTGCTGCGTAGACAGAAGTTGTGCCTTTATTGACCTTTATATACTGAACGTCTGTTTATTTATACCACTGCAGCACCTTCACATCTGTCTATGTGTTATAGCTTCATTCCTACACCGGTGCTCAAAAGCGAGACAGTTGCATGTGTCTACATTGGTGCAATAAATTACTAGTGACTTCAATTATTCTCCTCAAGCAAACATTATTTTGTAGGACTGGGATTATGCTTTCATAATGTGGGATGTACTTGACAAGACACCGAGAAATGAAGAGAAGAAACCAATGTATTCAGTAATTATTATGCCTTAATTTGAGTATTGATTTATACTCAACACATTCAACAGCAGGGAATGTGGTAGAATATTTGTGTTAAAATATTTTTTTTTACCCTTAAGATGATTAATATCGAATTTAGTTATTTATAGCTAAATTCATAAATAGGTGTAAGTGTTTTTGCACTGTATTTTTACATTATTGTGTATGGTTTTATAACACATACTCAGCATTATTTAATGTAGTATTTTAGTGAATTTGAATGTGTGTTATATAGCAAAAAATGATGTAATTAATAGTAATGACAACCTTTTTCTGTCATTATTAGTCCTGTTTACAGGAAATTCAGACTATATATAATAAAACAGTTTTGCTTAAGTATTTTACTGCTGTCTTTATTTTTTTCTGTGTTCTCATATTGCAGTGACTCACTAACCATTTCCTCCCACTGTTGCTCATCCGGTTATCTGAATGGTGTGTTTGTCTCAGATCAGTGGTTACAACTGGTCCTGCCACAATGCTACAAATTGGTAAGTGGTTAAGGAAAACAACCTAGTGATCATTGTGTTGAGTAAAGTGATTTTTTTTTCCTTTTTTTAAAAATTGCCTTACACTGGTAGAGTGGTGTAACGGTTTTCTGAGTCCTTCTACAGTTTTAGCATGGAGAATGGCAGTTAAGTCCTAATTAAAATGAAATCATGTCATCACCGGCCCAATTAGAAAAGAGCTGCTTAATTTGCTTTCGTACAGACGAGGAGCAGAGCTGGCGATTACACATGCAGAGATGGCTGTCAGTAAACACTTAGCTCAGTATAAAAGCCAGTATTTAACCAGACCCAGATTTGGGTCGTGAACTGCGAGACATCCACTCCTTTAAAAGCTGAGTGATTTACACAATTCATTAAAGCCAGTGAATCTTCAGTCGGCGTCATATTAAATGGTTACTTACTCTCAAATAGCCCCTTGGGAGTTGAATTGTTGGCTTGCGAATAGATTAAAGTTTACATTGAAAAGAGAAATTGAATTCAGAGGTAATCAATAGCATAATGGGCCAGTGAGAGGAGCCTGCTGCCTGAAATGAAATTACCATATTTTTAATCTTAATTTTCCACTCTGTTTATCTGACAGTGTGGATGTGCAATCCAAACAGATAATGAGAGAGTGGGATATTGACAGTGGGGTCCTCTGGAGTGCTTGTTTCAGTGATTAAACGCTGTGATCTGTGATTACTTTGTGTCGGGTGTCAGGCTGGCGGCCAGGGCCCGGGGAGACATAGGCACATAGCAGCTGGAGCATCATGGGTCTCTGAGGTGCTAATGCACCTGACACAGCATTGACAGCATTCTAAACCCTATCAGGGACTGCACCACACAGCAGCAGCCACAATAGGCATACTCATGGCACTATCTACATCAGAGTCAGCATATATCTTCTCTGCTCTCCCTTCGATAACAGCCAACACAAGAATGGTGACAACAAAGTTTGCACAATAAGTATTATTAACCAGATACCTTCCTTCATTGCCCATAATAGCATCATTTTAAAACATATCTGAATAGATGTGCAAATAGCAATGCAGTCAACATAGTGCTGATATAGCTTTAATAAATAAATGTCTGAGAAACCTGGCTGTCAACACAATGAAGTTTAATCCCAAAGAAATAAAACACGAAATAAGAGTCAGCACAATGTGGAGCCAGCAAATAAAATGATGAATTCAAACTGTAGCAGTTAGCCAATCCACACTTTAAGAGAGTAGTGATACGTTGATTTGTGGATATGATACACGTTCCATTCAAAGATGTACTATTGTCAGTTTACAAGAGAATAATGTAACAAGTATCTACAACTGAAGGTGTAAATTGTTTAAGGATGTTTTGTTATGTGTCTATAAATAAGTTGTCTCAAGGCCATTTTGGGTTGAAGAGACAATGTTTTTCATAAACTTTATGTGGTGCCAGCATTTTCTTTTGTGATGGATACTGCTGTTTGACAAATGGAAACAAATTGCATGGTGCAGGCGCCTGAATGGCAGGGAGTTGGGGAGTGTCAAACTCGTTGCTGAAAGACGATGAAGTGAGAGCCTCAGGTTTTTGTGGGCGACTCAGACCTGACTGATCCCAGCATAAAGTACTTGTTGAAGAGAAGGAGAAAAGGAGAACAGGATTTCGACAGGCTGTAGTGAAATTAGGAGAATTGACTATGGCGGCTTTGTTCCTTCGCTGGTGACATGGGGTGGGGGAGATGGGGAGACTGGAGCTATTCCCCAGAGACTCTGCGCTCAGCCTTTCTAAAGTGACTACAAACTGAATATCTGACAAGTTCCCAAGGCCTGACGTGACTCTTGTGTAGAACTAAGAAAAACAAACAACAAATGGCACGTTTTTAAGCTACACGTGGTGACACTGGATGTAGTATGATAGAAAATGGCTTTTTAGCATGTTAAAAATAGGTTCTCAATTCTGACGATGTTGATGCTGTATATTTGCCTTGTTGCAACAACCTAGTTACGAATAGTTTTCCTGTGACTTTTTAAAAGTAAAGAAAAACATAGGGCTTGCATATGTTGCTGTCAAACTTATTAGAGGACTCATAACTCTTAGATCTTGTCTTCCTTATCCTAGACACATTGAACCATCAACTGACACTATTTTTTTCCCCCTGCATCCACATGTGAGGTTACATTAGCCGCTCTGTATCATGGTGGCTCAGCAGTTTAGTGACCACCCCGGATTGGTCTCATGCACTGGCCGACTAATACTGCTACAAACAATAATTATAGGTCACACATGTAATTGATGATTATGCTTCTAAACTCTCCAGGCTGTGGTGTGTTTCACTAGAGTCTGAGTAATACTTACGGATGCAACAACATGCACTTATTTAATATATATTTTTTCCAAATATATAAAGCTAATATAAACACATCGGACTGCTACGTCTATGTAAAAAAATGTTTTAAAAAAAGGACATTTTTATTTACTGTAATGCAAAACTTGAAATAACGTGATCTGGGGCAGCTTTCTCATTTGACATATCCCGTCTACTTTGAACTTAAATGGGCTAAAAGGCCACAAATAGGAAACCTCTCTGCATGGTTTAGCTTTAAATCTTGTGCATGCTCTGTTAACTTTGAAAAGTGCCGTTTGATTCCTCAGCTGCGAGAGAAAGCAGCAAAGTGTAGGGCTAAACAATAGAATAGGGCTTATCTCATCAGTAAATAAGGCTTGTTGCTGGAAGCTAAAAAGGCCTATGCTTATTGGTGATGTCATCCCTTTGTGGAAGATTGATGAAGCTTGAGGCAGGGGTATAATGCAAGTGTGGATGTGTGCGTGAGTACGGTGGCGGCGTTGTGCACCAAAAATTCAAGAGTAGCTAACTTCTCCTGGCAGAGTTTGATATAATTTAAAATGTATGACATATATTTTAACCCAGGCTACACTAAAATTGCAGTCTTTGGTGGTAAACTAACCCAAATGTACTTCAAAGTTCCATCTGGCCAGGGGGCTTTTATCCTTGGCCATGAGAGCGGTTGATGTTCTGTGCATGTAAACGTGCAGCTTTGGGTAAAGGTGGGGACAGCTTGTGTCCCCCATTATTGTCTGGTTGCATTTACGTGGGTCCAAGGGCCGACTGTGTCTTTTCGGGTTACTTTCTCATCATTTCTCCTAATGTAGAGACCCACAGGGTTGGTGGCAAGCGCACAATGCCGCTGTTGTATGGTTACTGTCAGCTCTCTCAAATAAGGCTTCCTGTTCATTAGACTTCTTTTCACCTTCGCACAATACGCCGGCTTTGCAGCAATAGTGAGTCGACGCCCATCTCTTCAATGCCATGTGAATAGTTCTAAATAGTGTTTTTGCAAGGCATTGTTGTCTATTGTGTGTCCAGTCTTAATGCAGAGTGATTTGGCTGCTTTTGTAGCCTGGGATACATTATCTTGCCTATGTGGCTTCAGATGTATGCCTGTCCTTCGAGCCAGTAAACAGTCTCAAAGTTAACTCCCTATAGACAATACTGCAGATGAAGTAAGACATAGTATACTAACTGGCCCATTTCATGTTCCCTGACAATTAGTTGTTTTTTTTACTGCGCAGTATATGTCTTTTTAATCATCTCTGGTACATTTTCAGTCCATAAATGAAAAGCAGATAGAGAAAGTTTGGGAAAGCTAGTTAAACTTTACCTTAAAGCTGATTATCTGTCATAATCTGTGACAATTGATCTTTTTTTTTTTCTCAGGAAAATATGCAGTAGAGTTGATGTTGTTCGCTTTCAAAGATTAGACTGGCATTATCTGTTACACATCTGGTGAAGAATGTATTTAAGCCCTATGTCTTTATTCTCCAAACCGTCAGTGTGAAAATAAAAATGCAATACAGATAGACAGCCAGGTGGATAATCTGACACATACCACAGTTGAAGAATAAAATCACATCTTTCACATCTAGTAGATAATGTCAAAATGTGTCTCTTAAATTGTGGCTCCTGTCATTTACTGTAATATAGGTTTCTGATATTACACAGAATAGCTTTACAACATTTTTTTTCTCTTTGCTTTCACTCAGCACACATTTTTATTGCGATCGTTGCTATTTTTTTCGACCGTGTTAATCTATATATTATTTTTGAAAGAAATAATAAATAGCGCTAATGCAGAAAAAAGGTGTCTTACTAGAATGTTTTTACAAGACAAAACAACATAGCCTTGAAAAATGAGAGAGTAGGAATGAACAGCATATTATAGCCTTCATCTGTTTGTAGCATTGTTCTAGAGAGCATATACATCACCTCCAGAGAGTAACTGATAGGCCTAACCATTCACTACTTGGATAGATGCACAAAAGCAGAAGATATCTGCGGCACAGATTACATTATACTCATTTCAAAAGCGTTCACAGTCAAGTATGCAGAAGAGAAAAAAAAAAAGATGCTTTTAATGCTGGCCAATGATTACAGGTGAGAGATGTAACTGATAGTCGGTCCATTATTGTTTGGAGATTTGGTGTGTTTGACCCCCTAAAGCATTCTGCTGCCAAGGGAATTTAAAACAAGCCCTGGACTCTGAGGAAAGGAATGTTATGATTGCTCTCAGTGACACTGATACAACACTGTCACATGTTTGACTCTGTACTATAGCAGACTGCGGGAGAAGCTTCGCTGCTACCGAGCCGAGTCTAATGACAGGAACACTTAGCCGCAGACGTTTCATTAACCTATCAAGAGTATGAGTAGATGTGGCTTTGTCTTTGATTGCCACATCTCTCTACTCCCATCCTGCTTCTTATACATCTGACCTCCATTAGCCCACAAGGTGCGTTTCACATTTTATTTAATGAACTGTAGTCTTGAGGTAATTCATCGCCTGCTTCAATACTCCTTGAAGCATCAGTTTTTTTTTGTTTTTTTTTTTACAGCAAAGAAGTGATGTTGACTTGTGTTGCTCCTGGCTGATATTTTCATTAAAGGGCTTCTTATCAAATAATGAAAAAAGAATCTGTTTCTTGCCCAGTGCTATTACCTCCCACAAATCAAAAGGTTTCCAGTATAATGTCTTGCCTCCCATGTTAGTTAATTAGGTAGTGTTGTGCTACATACTAATGCTGCTTTCATGAGAATCATCTGAAACAATAAACCTGTCTCTTTTGTCCTTCTCGCAAGCCCTCTTAATTAATATCAGCAAACACAAACCAAAGTTAATTGAAATTTGAACATCCTATCTTTATAGTTTACAATAATACAATCGCTAGTGTTTTGTTAGTGCTGTTGAATTACTATAATAGCTGGTATCATATCTCTATTTAGTATTTCATTGATCACACTCAGGGATGCAGTGGAAATATAAAAGAAAGAAATGTCTTAACCATGAGTAAACACAGGAGGCAATATATGCAACCCTAACATTGATTTAGACTGAGACATTAATATTCACACTCCTCCAGATAATCATAGCGAGGTGCACATGATTTGTTTTCATTGATTAAGTGACATTGCTCCAACTTCTCGCACCATGGTTATTAATATAGTTTGCATTGATATTATTTCTGCATTAACAACAATTTCTCCATGTGAGGGAGATTACAGGTCTGATGCAAAAGAGTAGCAGCTCCGCAGAGCACTGTGTAGCTTTTAATCAGAGCCGCTTTTGATGCAAAATCTTTACAACTTTAATCAATCTTTATGGACAGGCTTTTCAAAGTGTATGCAAGTTTGAATAGCACAGTTTTAAAGAGGCTGTGCCCTCCTGTCAGATGTCTGGTATGTTTTGCAAATTACAAATCCTTCTAGGAATATGAATTAGGTTGTGCAACCCAAGTGTTCCTGTATCCATGTAGACATTAAGATTTCACTCAGTTTACATGATTCCTTGGTACCGGCTAATGTAATCAGGCCAACAATTCCCAACTAGCGTGGGATTGTAGTACACACAACCCACAACAAAGCATAATCTGGCACGCTTCTATTCCAGTAGGATTTTTTTTATCTTACTTCTTTTGTCATTTTGGCCCATGAACAGAAATAGCTAAACAAAATAAATAAATAGATAAACAGTGGGTTGTCTTTATAGCCTTTATGCAGTACTATTTCTGAGCCAAGAACATTTCTGAAGTTAACAGTATTTATGTTCCGGTAGTCTTGGTCACAGTCTGTCATATGTTATTTGCATCTGCATGTCCGATTAACAAATATGACATATTCCTAAGATCAGGCTCCTAGCACTCTAACCACCCACCATGGCAATTAACTGTCTACTAAGCTAAAAAGCGTAACACACATGCCTGATGCAAGCCAGTAGAATATCAAGCTACCCTAGATGCATCCCCATATACCCTGTAGTACCAGTGTAAACATGGCTCACATGTAGCCGTTAATTCATTTTAGATGTTGATTAACTTCCAGGCCTAGACTGAGGCGCGTTACTCTCACCAACATTGATTTAAGATTTGAAGTTGAAGTGCAACTCGCATTTAAAATCTAGCCAGATATACTCAGTTGTAATCTAGGTGAGAGACTTTTTGAAGTGGAAAGGGCTCTCAAGCAAATTCAATAGGTATAACATTGAACCTGTTGAAATCATCAGCACAGATAACTGCTACTGTGAGCAGTTGACCAGGAAGATCATACTGACCTTCACCCCACTTGTTGTCAGGCAAAAATATGACAGGAATAAAATAACATGAAAATGCTACAATACACCAGCAGCGACTCATTCAGTTATTAGTAAAGCTCACTGTAGAAAAACTACCTCTTTAGTCTGCCTTTCAGTGTCTTGCATTGTGAGTGTGTGGGTAGGGGCCAACTGGATTACCAAGATGATAAGAGTCCACTTATTGCGGTTTATACTGTATTTTCTGCAAAAATAAATGGTGAATGTGTTTTTGAAAAGCGTCTGAATGAAAATTAAAATGATTAGATATGGGTTCACAGATGTCAACACAAGATACAAGACCTTTATCAAGCATAATTAGAGAGCTTTCGTCTTAAATCTGGACACAGCATGATTGCCACCAAACTAAACTATCTGTTCATATGTGTAAAAAAAAAAAAAAAAAAAAAAAAGCATTGTAAAGACAGACTTTCTTTTGCAACAACTTTACAACACAGGTCACGGTAAACTTTACTGCAGGTGTTTAAGTTAAAATGACCAATCATTAAATAGTAGGACACTCTTTTATTGTTACCTTACTGTTATGACTTTCACTTTGACCAGCATTACGACGTAATATTTTATACGGATCAGATTAAGTCTCAGTCAAGTGACCATAAACTGAAGTTCAGTGATAGGTTTATCAGTTTATATCTACCATCCATATAATAATGCCAGTGTCTTGTCCTCATTGACCAGTTGTTCTATTTTAGATTATGTAACATCAGGGACCTGACAAAAGGGTCCCTTTATAAGCTTATATTCATATTGTGAAACATACACGCACTTAAAAAACAAGAGTCATGAGTGTAAAGTCCCCTTCCCAAACAGGTTAAATATTTAATGATAGCATGAAAGATCAATTTCCACCCATGTACCGACAGATAGTTCATTCTGTATCTTCAGAGCTTCTAAGTTCACTGCATTTGCACATTTTATTTTTTTTACTTACAACAGGCAGTCACCCTCGAAAGGTCACATTATCAACAAAATGTACTTCAACATGGAATTATCCCAGCAGGTTAGCAGCTTAAAACTTTGAGCTGAATGGGAGTTTTGCCAAGTCATAACAGTTTTAATTAACCATCGCTGAGAACAGCTACATGTTATCAAATCTGTACTGAACTCACAGTTCTGATAATCTGGAAGGTACTAATCAGTTCTGAGCACATTATACACTTTCACTAACATACGTAAGTAACGTGATGAACCCAAGTATGAAAATATTTAACTTTTGTTTATTGTTGTTTCAGCCAAATCATTTTTTTATTATCTTAATTTTATCCAATGGTGGAGTTCAGGGTATACAGTGGTATGTGCAGTATATCTATTTATTTTTCAGTCAGCATTGGTTATAATGACACTGATGTTGCCATATTGAAACATAAACATAGAAATATAAATATGGCTTGATAAATGGATCTCCATAACAATTATTAATTTATTTATTTATTTACTTTTGTAAAATTTATTCATTTAGTCCTTATTTATATTTTTTCTTCTTTCATTTTTATCCCTGCATTTATTTCTGGGTTGTTTACTATTCATTCATTCATTCATTCATTCATTCATTCATTCTCTGAACCCACTTTATTCTCACTAGGGTCACAGGGGTCACATGGAGCCTATCCTTGCGCGTTTGTTTCAAACTGCTGGACAGCCTGGAAAGGATTAGTCTGGCGGAGAAGCAGTTTTCCGTCTCGTAAAGAAATGGCAACGGCCTTTTACGAGACGGAAAACTGCGGCGGAGAACGCCATACCACAGATATTCTAAGAAGACAGATAGGGCACTCACGGTGCATTTCCGGTTTCACAGCGAGGTGATTTTGGTTGCA
>JAPTYR010000015.1:24010641-24022519 GCA_029814505.1 Siphamia roseigaster | reverse complement strand
TTTACAGAAATGTGTTAATGTTTTGTTCATCATTAGTTCATTATTTACCAAGTGTTATTAATGTTTTATAAGCATACGTTATTATAAAGTGTTACTGCTTTTTTTTTCTTTAAGGATAATTAGTCATCTTAAAGGTTTATTGTCGCCTAATTTTACTCAATGTTGATTTTTTTTTTCTTGTATTATTGTAATTACTTTAAATGTTCTGCAAAACGATTTCTGAGATATTTGTCTGACTATTGATAATCATATTAGACCATAAATAACTTTGGTTTCTTCAAGTGTCATTCTCAGGAAAATCATTTTTTTAACCTTACATTTTAATCTGACATTTCTTGTTTTAATAATTGACATGAATATTTTTTTTTATCATAGTTTCAAAGCAATGGGAATAAGACATAGGTATGTATAAGTAATGAGTATATATACACAGTATGCTGTAGGGTTTACATCCATACAGTGATGTTAAAAAACAAACCAAAAAAACAGATTACTAGTCAGTATTTCGATAATGGAATCATCAATAAAAACATAAACTGTTGACATATTGTTTTTGTAAATTGTGTCCTGAGGAATCACCAAATTTGTCAATTATGGTCTTGTGCTGAAAAGTTATGGAACCACTGGATTAACATAACCTGAATACAAAAGATGCCATCTCCCTCACAATTCATAAAAATGCAGCATTCTGTGTCTAATAAAGGCATAAGATTTTCAAGACATCAAAGTAAATAGAGGTTGTTGGAGCAATCGAGACAGGCTGACAAGCAGAAATGCATCTTTGAGTTCATGTCCTTTCTGGATGCTTCCCATTTATCTTGACTGTCAAGTAAAGAGGACATGATAATGAAAGGTGAACACTTCAGTGAATGGCTTTCACCGCCACCCTACCATACAATGCCAAGTAATGGAAAAACCTGCTCATTGGCCAGAGTGTGGGACAAGGAAAGCAGTCACCCTGTTAACATCTGTAAACTGCCCCAATTTGTGACAATAAAATCCTAGTGGAAAGTGACAAAGCTCTCAGGGGTTCATATCAAAGTTAGATTCAGTATGAAGCGGAAATCAGAAATGAATCCAAATCTTTTTTGACAAAGATGTGCTGAATAACAATTATTCATTATGTAATAACGATATTTAACCTGGCCTAAAATTGACAAAGAACAAGTTACATTTTATAAAGTTACCCCTCTACACTATTCAATTTGCACTCTTCATATTTTATCACTAGCTCTTTCAATGTAACTATAACTTAATAGTTGCTGCCCTCTGGTGGGGGATAGGTAGAACTGCAGTCACTAAAGTCTAAAAAAATTCAAGGCAAGCTTTTTGCAACTGTATTTTTAATGCAATTTAAGATGTTAATATATTCTTTGTAATGGTGCTTCTGCAGTGTACAGCTATTCTGACATGTCAGTGATTTATGTGGATCTTTTCTATTCATTGATTTTTTTTAACATTTACTCATTTGAGTTTTAAATACACAAGTACAAATGCAGATATAGATTATTCCAGTCTTCAAAGTGTGTAGAAATGTAATGCTGAAAACATCTTGGGCACTGGATAACTGGAATGAATCATGTTGTTGTACAGAATGGAGATAAAATGAAAAAGCAGGTAAACATGTCTGAGCAAATAAAACGCTTTATTACCAAAATGAAATGCGTAAGCACAACTGCATATAGTGAGATTAAAAAGACAAGTCATTAAAAAAAAAACAAAAAAAACATTCCCATACAAAACAAATCAAATGTCACAGAGTGGGTTCAAGTCAAATAAAAAAAAAAAAATGCATATTTGAAGGTTTAGTCCTTGACATGATGTCAGATGAAACTAGCAGAGTTGTTTCACGGTAGAACTTTCTGCAGAATGATTTCCCAGGTCCCCTACAGGCCGGGACAAGTGCAATACCACCTGAGTACAGAGCATTGCAACCTCTCCCAACCTGTAGAGAAAAGGGATATTTAGATCAGAATCATTTCAGTTCTATGATCAGTTTTGCATGGATTTGCACAGCAGTAAAGTAAAAAGCTGAAAGCAAACCAGCAAAACTAACCAGAGACCCATGGGCACAAACTACACCTGCTGCTTTCTGTGAAGGGGCATACATCTAGAAGTACTTTAAGTGCTCACACTGCAGTAGAACATAAAAAACTACCTGCACTATAAGCACTTTAATACTGCTGAAGTCCGTCAGATCCTTATTTTAACAGTAGTGGAAGCATGACTGGCCTTGAGGATGAAGACTGGATCCACAAAGAGCATCGAGATGCGATCACAGGTCGCTGTCAGTTTTGCATAGATTTGCACAACTCTTCTTTCTTGCAGCGCAACTACGCAAAACTAACAGAAGCCTGCCACAAATCAGTATAAAAGGGACAAGTATACATACAAAATAGAGGACAGTCCCAGTCCCTTATGCCAGAAGGAGCACTTAGGGCAGTAGGTGCTAGTCTACTTCACTATCTGCACTAGATGCACCTTAGCATAAGCACTAGTAGAAAGCATATAAACACATAATTTAGTTATGATCAAACTATTTTCTCAGTCAATTTCTGTAGAAACCAAGCTAAAGTCGTCCTTTACATGCTTTAGTCTGCATTCCACCTTCTAAATAAACAGATTTTTCTATTTGTGTGCATCAGCTCATTCTGAATTGCACTATACAACAAGACGCCTTCTAGTAAACAGGTCCTAGTTTCCAGTATCAGAATAGTGCTGAAAGTGCCATCACTGCAGTAGATTACACAAGACTACCTGCACTGTAAGCACTTTGACACTACTGTGACTTTTAAATGTTAATAACAGGATTTTCATAGAGACTAAATTAGTATGCCCTCAAATCTGCAATCTGGAGACGTTTTCCAGAGGGGAGACAGCTGTGCACTGGGGTCTGCAAGCATAAACAAGACGGCATCAATCAAGAGACATATTGTTAACAGAATTTCAAGAGCAGCAAATTCTAACATTTGACAAGCTTTGAACAGCTTGTCAGACATTTAGGCTGATTAATTTTTAATAAGTCATCAAAAATTACTCTTATCAACACTTCAAACTTCCAGCAACTTAAAACCATGAAAACATTATATGACTTGGTTGGTCCAATTTATCACTCCTGCCAGAATGAGCCTTATTGCATCCAATTTGTTTTGATTCATCAAACAAGGGGATTACATTTTTGGGCTTTTCCAACATCAGTTAATCAGCAAGATTACATGTTTCAATACTATTTTAAGAGAAGACAGATCATTGTTGACATGTTTCTGAACCAATACTTTTGAAAATAGGCTTTGCTAAATACTGATAAACCATGAGACAGATTTTAAACAAGTCAGTACAACTACATGTTTAATATTGACATGGTACTACTGTTTTTGTTGAAATACATTGACCACCACCATTTCCATTTATGAAAAAGGTCAGACAGCAAAGTGTTATGAACTCTCAACGTGCTTATATAAATGGAGCCTAAAACTGCTTCCAAACAACTTTCAATAACAATTTTTAATCTATTCTAGTGGCATCTTGGTGGTGGCATCTCATTTGGAAGTGAAGCCACAGTAACAGCTTAAGTGTACAGTTATTTTCACTGGAATAAGGCTGAATGTTGTTGCATATTCTCAATAATTAAGTGCTAAACTCTCCATCATTGAGCAAAGTGATGCAGGTATGGGTCTATATAAAAATACTAAAATAATACTTAATGTACATCTTTAACAGATTCATTACAGCACTACAGAAACACTTGCAAGTACAATGTCTCCCACCAACTTCAATACTAAACTAAACCTGCCTTTGGAAAGCAACACTTGCGCCCTTAGTCACATTGCTCACCCCTCCCCCATACACTAACATGGCGCCCAGGACTCCGCATTTTGAGCATTTTATAAACCCACTTGCCCGGAGTGAGTGACATAAGCGCTAATAAAGCGGCAACACATTTACATCCGTGCACTTCACGATTCAATCAGGTGCGTGTGAGGCGTGCGTTCAGGCACGCTTACGCACCATGCGTATGTAACGAGCCACTGCAAAGTTAACTCAGTCCAGCACACAACAAGCTAGGAGCTGTGAGGGCTCCATCAAAACACTCGATGAAAGCATGCGCTAGCGACATAGGCTAGCGCGTGTTAACCGCTACTACTGCTAGTTTTCGGAAAGTGCAAATCAACAGCCAGTTACACCGACACACTGTTAAGACTATGAAGGAAACAAATGAGTTTTGCTTAAAACACGAAAACTGGGAAAACACTTGCAAAGACGCACTAAGTTAGCTAGCGGGCTAACGGTAGTAAGCTACCATCTTCGGGTCGCTACTTCAGAGCGTTCCCTACGCAAACTGGGATCCGGTAACTTAAGATACGCCAATGCAGATTCGACACCAGTGACTACTTGCTTTTGAAAAGTGAATCTCACTAAATGAATCGCGTATAATATGACCAAGAAGCTTAACGGGGATGTTACAACTTAGCAATGTATTCTTGTTAGGGCGCTAGCGTTAGCATTAGCTAACGGAGCTCGCGGGATAGCAAAGGCGCGCGGCCTGCAGAAACCCCATGTGCTACTGCTTTGTTCTGGAGGCACTTTTAAGAGCACATCACAGCGTAGAAATAAACAAAAAACTTAATACTCTGTTCATATGTGGCCGACAGCGTGTGCATGTGAACCCATAACTTGCAGCCGCTACTTAAGTGTTTTAATGCGTATTTTTTTTAAACGAGTCAGGACCACTTCCCCGAGCTACCGACTTGAGGTGCAGCAACACATGTTTTTCAAATCTCCCTCATTCTCCAACGATGGAGAAGAGGTTGCCATGCGCCCCGTATAACATCGTTTTCAAATGCGGAAACCGTTGATTAAAACGTGTTTTCTCTTACGGAAACGTGAAAATGTTTCCCGGGTGTCGTATACATTCCTGAGCATTTCACTTTCCTGACGTTTACCACATCTCCCGAAAAGGCTAACAACAGGTTTCCTGCCAATAACATGCGTGTAATAAGACACTAGCATCTCAGAATCCACCATCTTCACTCACTTGTACAGACTTACCGTTTACTCACACTGTTTCATGAATATCTGCAAAACTAAGAAAAGAAAAATACTTCACAAACTGGAATACACCTGGGATGTATGATCCAAAAAAGAAAACACAACCATGTGCTACTATTATGATTTGCTTGGAGTTTGGGAATCGTAGTAAGATTGCGAAAGTGGCGCGAGTAGTCTCGGTTTAACCATGTGGTGAATGAAGGGCGGCTCCCAGCCAGCGTAGCTAAACCCCAACTCCTTCATTAGCATAAATCAACTACTTCCTCTCCAAGTGCGGCTCTCAAGTTTCCCGCTTGGCTTTAAAATGTTCGTCAAATATACAGAGAAAACACACGTACGAAATCAATGATTCGATTCATAATTTGTAATAAATAAATAAATGATTAAAACAAACACACAACACCGAATTGGGTTACATAACTGGAGTTCCACAGTCCTTGTTTGTCTTATTTTGCCGCATAATGTTTCACAAATCAGTTAAATTATATTTGATACACAGCCTTTTTTTTAATAAATTTTATTTTAATTTAATAGTATGGTTTTTAATAGAATGATTTTCTGAAAGTTTTCCGAAGTAGGTTTTCTTAATTTTAACATTAAATATTAATAGGGTATAAATTTAGTATTGACAACGCAAAGGGAAATTAATTGTTTAATTACATAATTTTTTTATGCAGTTATGATTGAATGATGCAGAACTGACTGTAGCCTATGTCACAAATAGAATTAGACACAATCACATTTAGAAGTAGCCAATGTGTTTAGCCTATATGTCAACACATTAATTGTTTCTTTTGATTTCCTCTGATCTAAGATTAAAACGTTAACAAAGCGTTCTTAGTCAATTCCAAGCAGAGTTGGTTTTAATAATAATAATAATAATAATAATAATGCAAATCATCATAAACATCACTCTTGAGTTACATAGATAAAGTTCCACTGTCTTGTTTGTGTTATTTTCCTGCAAGATGTTTCATAAATCATCCATTTAAATTGCATTTGAGGAATATTCTTTGTATATGTTTAATTTCAATTTTATGGTGTTTAATAGATACATTTTATGAATGTTTTCTGAAGTAGGTTTTCTTAATTTTAACATTAATAGGCTATTTATTTCACAATGACAATGCAAATGGAAATAAATAGTTTAATATGTGTTACATATATTTTGTGCACAGTTATGAAACAGAACTGGTTCTAGCCTGTTCCCAAATAGAGTTCGAGACAATTGCAACATTTAGAAGTAGCCAAATATCAACACATTAATTGTTTCTTTTTATTTCTTCTGATGTAAGATTAAAACTTTAGCAAACTGTTCTCAGTCATATCTAATCATAGAGTTGGTCCTAACAATAAAATAAATGCAAATCATGATTAGCACAACTTTTCAGTGAAGTAGATAAAGTTCCACTGTCTTGTTTGTCTTATTTTGCCACATAATGTTTCATAAATCAGTTAAATTAAATTGCATTTGATTAATAGCCTTTGTATACATTTATTTTAAATTTTATGGTATTTAATACAGTAGATTAATTGTCTGAAAGTTTTCTGAAGTAGGTTTTCTTAATTTTAACATTAATAGGCTATTTATTTCATCATGACAATGCAAATGGAAATAATTCCTTTAATACATGTTACACACATTTTGTGCACAGTTATGAAACACAATTGATTCTAGCCTATCCCCAAATAGAATTAGAGACAAATGTCAACACATTAATCGTTTCTTTTTATTTCCTCTGAAGTCTTTGTATATGTTTTATTTACATTTTATGATGTTTAATAAACAAAATTTATTAAAGTTTTTTGAGGTGGGATTTTTAAATATTAACATTGACTATAAGTAGGCTATTTATTTCATAATGACAATGCAAATTGAAATAAATAGTTTAATCTGTGTTACGTACATTTTCTGCATAGTTTTGATTGGTTGACGCAAAACTGATTGTAGTTTGTGCCCCAAATAGAATTAGAGACAATCACAACATTTAGAAGTAGCCAATGTGTGTACAGGGCAACGCATTAATTGTTTCTTTATTTCCTCTAATTTAAGATTAATATGTAAACAAACGTTTCGTAGTCAAATCCAATCACAGAGTTGATCCTAACAATTAAAACACAATGATATAATAAACACCAGTCTTGAGTTACATAGATAAAGTTCCACTGTCTTGTTTGTTTTATTTTCCTGCATGACTTTTCATAAATCAGTTAAATTAAATTGTATCTGAGGAACGGCCCGTGTATATGTATATCACATGGTTTTTATTTTATGGTGTTTAACCCTTTCATACATATTGGTCACTACAGTGGACAGTTGTTCTACAGTTGTTCTCTTGAATAGTCATGAGTTTTGTTATTTTAGTTCAACACAGTGGATTCTCATGTACCATCCCATACACTGCAACTTTACTGTTCTTGATCAACCTGATCTGAAGTGATGTGTTTTTGTGTAAATCAATTAATAATTGTGACTCGACTGTGATTATCCATTTGCTTGATTAAATTTTTTTTCTACATGAAGTGACTAATAACTAGCATTAGAATATAAGAAAATGTGAGAAAACATCAGATTACCAGCATGAAACTTTTTTTTATTTCATAGTATTCACACAATTTATCATTTTCTCATGATGGGTTTAAAGTACATGTTTCGTTGCTTCAAAAATTAAACAAATTATGTCCAAGTGAGTGGACATTTTTGGAACTCTATGAAAAATAAGTTCATAAAAAATGTCAGTTGCATAGTTTTTTTTCCCCCACACCTAAAGAGATATAAAAACAGTCAGTAAAAAACCCCAAAACTTTACTAAGGTCTGTATAATTCATGCATGAAAGGATTAATAGACAACATTTATTAAAGTTTTCCTTTCAGATTTACTGTAATGTAAAATATAAAATATTGTAAAATCAATCGAAATTGAAACTTAATGTGTGCTCCATTCATTTTATGCACAGTTATGTATGAATAATGCAAAACTTATAGTTCTAACCTGTGCCCCAAATACAATTAGTGACTATCACAGCATTTAGAAGTAGCCAATGTATGTACACCTTAGCGCACTGATTGTTCGTTTCTATTCATTTAAGTTTAAAACAAACACACTTTTCTTCCTCAGATCCACATTCACAGAGATTGTACTAACAATAGAAGAGATAAACATTATGGATGAGTTCCCTAATGAAAGTTTCACATTCTTATTTGTAAAATATATCATTTAATCATATTTTATTATTGTGGTAGATTCTAAAATTTTATAATAGCATTTAAAATCTAAATCAATAAGATACTTTGTGTTATATGTACTTATGTACATATGAATGAAAAAAATTATTCCAGCCTGTGCCCCAAATACATTTATGTTACCACTTAAATTGTTCTTCTTTATTTCTGTAATATAAGATTAAAACATAATAAACTCTTCTTCGTCAGATCCACAAATACAGGTCTAACAATTATTGCACTGTATTTATTCATGAACTTCACCAACCTTCTCCATGTGTATGTGTGTTTTTGTGATAATGGAATTTTAACTTATGCTGGCAGAGAAGTTACTCAGCTTGCTTTAACAATTTTCCACCAAAGAAAGAAACAAGTCTTTCCAATTTTGTAACTAAATAGTGCTTAAAAAACCACAACATTCATATCCGACTTTCACTATTATATTGGTATTTTGATGGAAACATAGTAAATGTTACTACATTATAGAGCTCAGAAATATGGAACAGAATCTCACCACAAAAACTGAAAATTATTATTTATTTCCAGCATAGGGGTAAGTTTTTGGCCCTGAGTGAAAGTTGAAGACATCACATAGTCATTTATGGTAAAAAAAGAAATAAATCATAACTTGGCAACACTTGACAAATCACACAACTTTTAAGTAATCTATAGGTGAAACATTCAGATTAATCACAATGATCAAGTGTTTGTTCACCATCAAAATATACATAACAGTAAATTAAGTAAAATAATAAAACAACTGACCATTGGGAAGTCTTTCTTGGTTTAGAATATAAATAACCCAAAAGACAAAAGAAACATTTATATGAGTTGAATTTAATTAGCACATAAAATATGCATTATAAAATATACCACAATAATAAGTAACATTCTTAGCACACCATGTGAGCATTCATTCAATTTATTTTGAGCAGGGGGGAAGCAACATAAAAAAACATGCATACAACAGTGTGATAACAGAATACATCAACAGAATACACGCAAGCCTGATAACTGAAATGAATTTGTCCATGCTCAAAAAGGAATGGGAGTGTAATTTTATGCTAGAACTGTCTTTAAAAAATTATACTAATATTATTTGTCACACATACATTTGCTTCTTTCAGTATAGTGTCTCACCTGTATGCATTTTGTGAAATACAATAATAACATTATGTCATAGGATTCATCTGATTTCCATAAACATCTTTAGAGTTGCTGTTGCCTTCTCCTAAAGTATAAATGATGTAAACTGCAGGTTAATCCAAGTGTAATTAGTTTTAGTAAAAAGTACAGAATTTGTAGTTCTGCTGGTCACACAGGCGATGAAAATGAATCAATTTTGGAAATGAAGGAAAGGATTCAGGTTGTATAGTGTAATATGGGGACATGTAGGGATAGGTAAAAAAAAACAAAAACATTTTGCTCCTCCTACCTTGGCCAAATGCAATCAAATGGTACATTTTTTTTCCCAGCAAAATCAGTGTGGAATCAACTTTAATATTCTATAATAAAGAGAAGAAACCACTTAAAATTACGATATTTCTAAAATAGAGAAATAGTGTTATATAAATGATTATGCAATTACTATGCAGGGGAAAACAAGAAAAAAACATTAGAGCACACAACAAATTAAAGTATTTCCATTATTATTAAAAGGCTTAAGTGTAGAACCTGAACCATTTCCCCCTGTACCTAAGCTGAATACAGTGAAGGAAAAATTTTGTTTTGTTCAATTTCTTGTTCGTTTTAATGCTTGGTACAACTAAAAGTACATTTTTTTGGACAAATATAATGATAACAACAACAATAGAGCATAAGAGTCTAATTTCAGAGCTGACATCTAGTCATTTTTCATGGTTTTCTTGATAATAACCAAAATTACTTCAGTTCTAATGTCAATAGTTATGGCATGTGAATTGCCCTGTGTATGAATGAATTGTGCTCACCTTATTTCGACGGTTATCCTCCAAAGAATGGCACATATCCTGTTATCTAACTAAATTGTAAATCGTTCTACAATTGCACTGTTTACACCAGTACATGTGTGTTTCACATCTACTGTTACATTTGTTCTGCCTACACTGTTAGATACTGTTGAAATTGTACTGTTTACACCACTTACCACACCACATGTACTGTTTACGTCTGTCTGCTTTACTGCACTGACTACATTATATTTGCACTGTTCACACTGTAGCACTGTTACAAATGTTTATATTGTTTACAGAGTACCCGGCCTTCTTGGGGTCCCTGGGAGGGGTGCTGGACAGAGCTCTGACTGGGGACTCCATTGTTCCCCTGGGTGACTTCAATGCCCACGTGGGTAGTGACAGTGAGACCTGGAAGGGGGTTGTGGGGAAGAATGGCCTCCCTGACCTGAACCCGAGCTGTGTTTTATTGTTGGACTTCTGTGCTAGTCACAGTTTGTCCATAACGAACACCATGTTCGAACACAAGGGTGTCCATAAGTTCACTTGAAATCAGAACAGTCTAGGCCAGAGGTTGATGATCGACTTCGTAGTTGCGTCATCAGACCTCCGGCCGTGTGTTTTGGATACTCAGGTGAAGAGAGGGACTGAACTGTCCACTGATCACCTCCTGATGGTGAGTTGGATCCGCTGGTGGAGGAGGAAGCCTTACAGACTCGGCAGACCCAATGGTGGACACTGGAAGTAAGGGCTGCCGTCAAGCTGAAGAAGGAGTCCTATCAAGCCTTGTTTGCTCGCAGGACTCTTCAGGCAATGGATGGGTACTGGCAGGCCAAGCATGCTGCAGCCTGAGCGGTTGTGGAAGCAAAAACTTGGGTCTGGGAGAAGTTCGGGGACGCCATGGAGGACTACCAGTTGGCCTTGAGGAAATTCTGGAAACTGTTCAGTGCCTCGGGAGGGGAAAGCAGCTGGCCACCAATACTGTTTACAGTGGAAGTTCATATTTAATGATATGATATGATATGTAATTTTGCCATGCTCTTCCTGGTATGGGGACTACCAATGGAAACTAGCCTTTTGGCTAAAATTGAGTGCATTTACATTTTCTCTGTAAAATGTCAATTAATGTACACTGTCCCTCTATAACAAATAAAGGAAGAAAAAAAATGGAGAGCTGTTGACCTCGACTGGGGATGTTATCAGGTGGTGGAAGGAGTACTTCAAGGTTCTCCTCAATCCCGCTGTCACACCTTCCATGGAGAAAGCAGAGGCTGAGGTTTCAAAGGTGGACTCGTTCATCACCCAAGCTGAAGTCACCGAAGTGGTTCGCAAGCTCCTTGGTAACAAGGCTTCGGAGGTGGATGAGATCTGCCCTGAGTACCTTAAGTCTCTGGATGTGCAGGGACTGCTGTGGTTGACATGTCTCTGTAACATTGCGTAGCGGTCGGGGACAGTGCCTCTGGTTTGGAAGACTGGGGTAGTGGTCCCCCTTTTTAAGAAGGGGGACCGGAGGGCGTGTTCCAACTATAGGGGAATCACACTCCTCAGCCTCCCAGGGAAAGTCTATTCCCAAGTGCTGGAGAGGAGGATCCGGCCGATAGTCGAACCTCGGATCCAGGAGGAACAATGCGGTTTTCATCCTGGTCGTGGAACACTGGACCATCTCAACACTCTC
>JAPTYR010000015.1:23970385-23985311 GCA_029814505.1 Siphamia roseigaster | reverse complement strand
ACCTATGATATTTAAATTTTTTTTTTTATCTGCACGTCAGAAACAGCAAAGGACAAAAAAGAAACAACACAATTTACAAACAATTAACATCATTGTGCAGGAGAGGATGGAAGCCAAAAAAGGCTTATATGAATACCTCCCTGGAAATAAACAGCAAAAAATAAAATGGTTTTAATTGTAATTTTGATCAATGCATATATGAATGATAGAATAGGAATGTATATTGCTGTAAAATATTAATATTTTAACATTTATTCCTACTGTGATTCACAGTTTTTCACTTTAATGTATGATCTTGATAAGTGTTGTTGATGTCATTGGTATCAAACTCATTTCAGTTCAGGGGCAACATCCAATCCAGTATGACCTCAAATGGGCCTGACCTGTAAAATAATATCAGTCAAAAAAAGTAATATTGGATTATGAAATTGTTTACATCTGCGAAGTTTCTGTAATAATATGAATAACACGAACAACCTATAATTTCTTACAAAAACTATGTGAGCATTACACCTTGCAGATCGCAGTGGATCCACAATTACACAAAACATTTAGTAACAGGCAGAATATTGGTAAAAAAAATTCTCTTACTTCTCCTAAGACATTTCATGTTGTTCATATTTGTTCAAGGTATTGACATTTTTGATAAAAGTATAGCTTGTTATGCAAACATTTTTATAGAATTACTTTTTACATTAAAACAAAGAGAAACATTAGGCACTGTCATTATTTATAGGTTAATATGATTGTATTTTACTGTTTTGATCCCCATTAGATCACATTGGTCTGAATCTGGAATCTGAACTAAAATGATTCTGACAACATTGATTATTAATATGTTCAGGGTAATTTTTGTAATTTTTTTATTTCATAAATTCAGCCAGATGAGAGTCTTTGGGCTGGTCGTATGTTTGACACCTGTGGTTTAAGTATTTCTATGCAAATGAACACCACCTCTGAATAAATCATTTTCCATAAAAAAATTCTATGCAAGTATTCAATGAACAATGTGAGAAAGAAGTTCAAAGAATGATAATACAATTGTTTTCCATGCTTCATTTTAGGTTCATCTTTCAACATTTAATTCTGGGTTGAGTCCATTACATTAAGGGGATGCAGGATTGAGGTCGTTGGAGGAATGTGTATATCCATTCAGTGCTTCGGCATTATGGCTTTGGTACAGGTTCAAAAAATAATAATGATATAGGAATTTATATATATATACATATATATACATATGAATATAAACATGTGCCGACATGAAAGAGAGTATGGTAAAGAAACTGTTGCTGTAACTAAAGAAATTAGATTAACTTCTATTCTGTGAGGGCAAACAGAACATCGGAACATTTCATTTGCAAGCGGGTGGTTAGCTGCCTTCCTCCAGCTGTCAGTTTGGTTTTTAAAGATGGTCAGGCAAGAGACGAAGGAAATGTGCAACAGTGGCTGCATTTAAATTCAGCCTGCCACAGTACATGAGCAATCTGTAATAGTCCACTCACACATCATAGCACTTGATTCAACAGCTTCACAGCCAAGTTTATTTATTTATATATATATATATATGTAGGTGTGTGAAATTATTCAACTTATGAGACAAAAATTGTATGAATAAGAAAAATATGAGTGTGCATTGCCGTAAAGAAGTGTTTTCAATTTAAAGCTTACTGGGATTGTGTCACATTTTTGAATTTTAGCACATTAAAGTATGATCTTGTTAACATTTTTTTTAAGTACTAAGTTGCCCTTCCCCTGTCAGCAAATCATGTCTTTTTCGACTACCTCTAATCCTGAGTCTGCCATTATTATTCAGGCAGTGCTGCTTTTTCATTGTGGGATTTGTGTCTCCTCTTTCAACTGAATGAGAAAACACAAACAGGGCCCTTTCAGGTCACATCTTTTTCAAATCAGGAGGAGACACTAATATAGTGGATTGTGCTGGTGCGCTGCATGTATAAATAAATCCACCATACGACTAAAAAACAGACGGAGGCTTTTGATATAAACACATATTTCATAACACGCTGAATAAATGTGGTAGGTCGTCCATTTATGTCTGTTTGTTGTCATTCTCAGTTACAGGCCAACAAGCATTCCTGTTTATGACAGTCAATGATAGCGGCTAGTGACACTTCAGGCCAAGATACAAAGAAGGACATGCCCTTGATGTGCTGAAAAAGCCATGAGGAAAAACGGACTGATGATAATGGGGTGGATATCAGGCACGGACAGAAGTTAATGTGAGACGAGCTAGTCTGTAAGGCAGTATAGAAGCTGCACAGCATGCAAGGAACTGAGGGATGGAAACATGATATAACACGGGATAATTCTGAGTTGGGAATTGTTATTAATTTGTCTGCATATTGACAGAAAATTTCACAGAATTATGTGTAACCAACAGCTTGGCATTGTAATTCACAGTGCAGAGTAGTTTTGAAAGCCTCTTATAAACATCAATTTCCCCTATTAACAAAGCTGCATTTTTATATCGCATTCTGCCAAGGTTTTTTTTTTTTTTTTTCATAAATATCACTCTCATGTTTAGTTACTGAACTATAAATGTGAGGATGAAAAGGGATTTTGTCACTTTTCTCAGGTTGGCAACCGTAAGCCTGGATAAGCTCTCATAAATATTAGTTTGTCTCACACATACTGCTTCTTTTTGTTCTAAATACACTGGCAAACTTTTACGCACCCTGAATCCAAATCCACTTCTGTGAGCTTCTAAATGCCACTCCACCCCAGCAGCATGTCATTTCTCTTTAGGTCAGTTTACAGCAACACACGCCATTTTTGAGAATAGATAAAAAAAAAAGAAAAATAGAAATAAAAACGACTGTGTTTGAAATGTAATGCATCAATTATTACTGAATACCTTTTCTTGCTTTAGAAGTCGTGTGAAGGTTTTTGAAACAAATGTTGAAAGACACACACACAAAAAAAAAAAAAAAAAAAAGAGGATAAAGGTATTACCACACCGGTTGGCTGAAGTCCTTGAAGGAAGCATGAATACACTCTGAGTCAATAATTTATGCGCTCAGACACACAAACACACATTGTCAAGCACACACACACACACACACACACCCACACACACACACACACAGCGAGAGCGGTAGGAACAGAGCATTTCTGTACATGGAAATAGAAGACTGAAAGAGCTTCAGGGACAGAAACAGAGTCTGAGACTATAACAACGAGAAGCCATACATATGTTTCCAGATGTGAGTTTCTATTTTCTCCTCTGTGAATAAAATACAGACATTATCAAGGCGGTTTGAATCAGTGGTATTTCTAATGTGTTTACTTGTCTGATGTAAGCAGATAGTAACGGTTTCTCTTTGGTGAATGCTTACAGTCATATGCTGTCTTCACACTGCCTGACACATCTCTTCAAGCTTACATAATGTAGATCTGCCCTAATTTTCCTCTCCCTAGTAAAACTGGGGTCTTCAAGCTGCTCAGCAACATAACACCATCAATCTGACAAACAGATGACTCGTAGGTAATCCAAAGTGGTTAGTTGTCTTATTAAAACTGACAGGGATCCTGTGCTTGTCAGATATGCCTAAATACAATAAATGGAAATGCATTTCAAGCAAATTGAAAAAAAAAATAAATAAAAAAATAAAAATAAAAAAAAAAAACCTGCAGACTTTCACCTAAGGTTCATATATTTTAGGGAAGTGCAACATACTGTAATCACATATCTGTCAGAAAGATGAGTTGCAAATTAGTTCACACTGTGTCAGCATAGTACCTCTTGTTCTAGAATTGTTTTCTGTGTCAGGTAATTGGATGTTTCCATGGATACTGAGCTTCCAGAAAGCTATGTCTGCTAAGAATATAGTTTCCCCCTGCAAGTGTCTGTGAACATATGAGTGCAGATGTGGCTCTTCTTCATCTTCTACCTCCTATAAGGTCAGATTTACTTTTTTCTAGCTTTATGCAGTTGGCACACATAAAGAGCATCCTTTGTCACCATTGTCACACAGTTGGAATTTAACATGATACATAATTTTGGCATAGGCACATTTTGTAAAACAGCCTCAAGCCTTTCCTGCTGCTGCTGCTATATTTGTGCAGCAGTTTGAAGACTCCAGGCATCGCATCGTCATTTAATTTATACATGAAAGAACCAATTATTCGATATGTCGTCCAGTTAAAACAAGACAAATGCAGTCATCATAAAGAGATAATGGCCATTTTAATTTGAACTGTAACACATTCTTACTTTTGTTGACCGTTTTTATTATTTTTCCACATTGACGACAGTTTGATCTGAATATTTGAAATTAAGTCTTTTTTTTTTAAGATTAAGATTAATGAGAGATTGTGTGCAGTATTTAAGATATCATCATGTGCTTTTTTCTTTACTGTGAGAGGGTGAAGGGAACATAGAAACAAGGGTATACCAAATGAATGCATATCTTTTATTCATCAGCTAACAACTAAAGAAACAGCACACTGTAGATATATTTACCTCACATATTCCTAGTTGTACTGTGTTTTTGCAATAAGACCAGAGTTTTTTGCTTTTCAGAGCTTCTGCAAAATTCAATAGAAATGCTGATGAAGTGTTCTATTTACAAATCAGTCTGACATACAAAATCACTTTCATATGAAAAGAAAGAAAAAATAAAAGCAAGAATGAAAGTAGGAATAAGACACTGACGAGGCCTCTTCTTTGCAAATCATATCATTTGCACATATAAACAGGACAGTCACATTTCAGTTGAACATTTTTTGGATTCATTATTTGTAGTCTCACAGAACAAAAGTTGGTATTTTCACTGATTAAAAAAAAAATGGCGAAAAAAGAGATTACATTTTCTTATTTACACACGTCTCCCTTGTACAATCTGCTGAACCATTTTCACAGATTTAAATGACTCTCTGAATCTAATTTCCTCCAAACGTAATAGCATTTAATGACTTCTTCCATAGTGCTGTTTACTCATTGCATCAATTATCACAATTGCACAAAATCTATCACACATTCTGTATTTAAAAATTAAATTCCAAAGGAAATGAAGAGCTTGATATTGGCCACTGTTCACAATCAAAACATTTTGTCTTTGTGCACATTTTTACCTATAACTTTACGGAAACACACTGATAACAAAAAAAAAAAGTTTGCACACTTCATTGTACAGACCTGTGCAGGTTTACATCATGCTTCACTGTGCAAATGTAATTTATTCTGATGATTTTCCAGAGCGCAGACACAGGTCAGGTGACAAAATAACCACAAAATGACTTTAAATATGTGAAAGGCAACAAAACAAGACTGTCTTCTTTATTATCAGCATGACTAATGCTTTAGTGTACAATGTGGTGTCATGCACACAAGGTCTAGATACACTATTCCCTTAATTAGCAGAGCTAAGATGACAGGTTCAGTGTATAATACTGCATAAAATGTGAATTTATTCTCTATTAACTCTCAAGGACAGTCACATTTTTCGGCTTACACTATTGATCCAGAAATCGGTAAGCATATTTATGAATGGATGATGTTCCTTCTTTAGAGTACAGAACCTTAATAATGCATAAAGATTACTTTCTCCCTTCAGCTAGTGCATCGTGTTGTGCTTTTCAGTCTAATAACTAAAGCTCCTGGAGATTTTTACACATTTGTTATACTGCATTACCCATAAATCACTCTACAAAAGAAGTAACAGAGACTGTTAATTGCAGTCAAAATGCCTGATACAACACAAAAAAATGAGCAGACAATACCAAGTAATGAGATTGTGTTTTTCACTGTAATGCAATTCACACTCATTCCTTACAAAACACATGTAATTAAATATATATAGTATACAATTTTTAGAAAAACAAATTATCCAAAATATGGCACAAAAGTGCCTTTGAATATTAATGCATTTTAAATTGAAATGAGCATATGGAACATGATCATGTTAATACTATTTAATAATATTAATACTGTGACTGTGACTTTTGGTTGGTGACTGAAGAAGTAGGAGGTGGGCGTTTTATACAGATTGTCTGTTTGTCCTCTGTATCTATGCATAGTGCAAGCATTGTTACTTTTGTATGCATTTATCAAACCCTGTTTATGGCTATATGCACCTTTTACCCTAATGTGCATTTCAGAAAATTGACATCATTGATGACCTATAGAAGTCAGTAGTGCATTTTTATACCATAAAAGATTTAAAAAAAAAAGGTAGACCAAAAGAAGAAACTAATAAATGCTTCATACCTATATTCCTTTGTATAAAAATATGCAGTCATTTTAAGGATGTTTGTATGGGCCGACAGGTTTTAAAGATATTTGTCAGATTTCTGCAGTTAAGATAAACTCAATTCTAGTTGTATTGCAATTCTACTCAAATATATTGCAACTGGAAGACAAATGTTATCGGTATGTTATTGTTGATTTATTAAGGAGGTTTGAATGGTGCAATGTGACTGAACTGTGCTTTGATGAACCCCTCTGAGTGTCAAAGTTTGCATATTATGAGCTGATTTCATTATGTAGTGCTTTGGCATGGCTACAAATAACTACTGTGAAAGTATTTTTAAGGTGTAATCTTATGTCAAAGCTAGAAATGGATTATGCAATTATAACATACCATGTACACTTAAAGCTTATTTTCTTTCAGTTTCAATACATCTGATTGTAGCTGTGATCACAACCTTTAGAGTTTGGAACACAATATTCATTCATTACAACTGCAACATGTGTGCATAGACTGTAATCCACAAGTAGGAGGTTGTTTTAGTCGTTGTGGATGCTTTGAGGGAACACCACTATTTTCAGATTGCCTTTCAAGCACAAGGTGAGTTTATTTTTGGAGTAATTAAATTTGGCATTCTGCAGTCTGCAGAAAGAGAGGATTTACTAACCCCATTATGTGTCATTTTATAATTTGGGATATTACATCAGAATATATTTTTCATTATTTCTACATTAAATACATCATCCCAGACCTGCTTTGCACACAGGATGAGTTAACTCTCAAAATGTGCCTACTCCATCAGAAAAAAAAAAATCTGTTAGCACAGTTACTCCTGCATACACCTACGCACAGGTGAAATCCATGGTTAGTCTTAAATTTAACTGCAGAATAAATTTGATTTAGTATGATGTACAGTTTCATTTGGAATAATTTGAGGAGACAGAACTAGGAGCCTTAGCTATGTCTGTAACAAAAACCTGGTTTATTTTGGGTTAAGAACATATCTACATGGTTCATTAACACTCATGAAATGCAGCTAATTTGAGAGTAAAAGCTTAGTCCCACATTATTGTCAACGAAACAGCTCCGGGATGTGTTTTATGATAGGATGAATCATAGGAGCCCTGAATCTCTGTTACTTGCTCATATTTACACATTTAAACCCAGCTGTTAAATACCACAGGGATACTGTTTAGTGATACTTTGAAATGAGTAGTGTTCCCTTTTATTACTGAACCCTTTAAAGCACGATTCCCAGAAAAGCATACAGCAACTCACAATGCTATAAACTAGTAACGATCACAAAATAGTCCTGCTTGTTTTTGTTTTTTGTTTTTTTCAAAGTGGCCTAATTCCTGATTAAAGTAGATCTGCTATGAGAGTGCATCCACTTTAGTGTCTCGTGGCCCGGTTATTCAAAACTGCGTGAATGTTGTCCGTTTCTCAAGAACTTCAAGGTAATCTGGATCAATATGAAGCTTTGCTTTCAGTTCCCAGTACTCACTTCTGTTGGGCTCCACATAAACAGTACTTGGTGATGTACAGTACAATATTGTCTGTTGTATTCGTTCAGGATGCATGTACTGGTGTCGTGCATCAAAGTCTGAGGTATACTGACTTGATGAGGGAGCCGTATGCCTGCATGGTAACGTATTGCTGTAACGTCTGTGCTTGTCAGGTTCAAGAACATCTCTGTAGTAACATGGATCGTTGTGGTGAGGGGTGGAGGGCTTGTTAAGAGGCTCTGGAGTGGTGGCACTATATTCTGAGCTTATAACATTACTGGCTGCCTCCTCATCTGAGTTACCTAGAAACGGACCACTCAGCTCATCAAAGTCTCTAAATCCATCCACTGATTTGCTGTCAGTAGGGGTATGGGCAGTAGTCCTGCTGGTCAGTTCTGTAGGAGGTGGGATATATTCATACACATGTCCGGCAGACGTTCTTACTTTGGGAACGGACCCCTTTTTGTAAAGACCGTATTCCATATTGAGGGAGCTAATGCAAGCATTCATGGAGTTATTCTGCTCATTTTGACTCTTTTGACGTTTCTTTTTCATTGCTACGAACAATCCGGCGGCCACAAACACTGACACAATAAACATGAGCAGAAGAGCAAGAATCATAACAGACAAAGGAATAGCAGCGTTTTGTGAATCAGAGTCCAAGGATGTTTCTATAGTGATAGTGCTGCCAGGAAATGATTCTTCTGAGGGTGGAATCATGGAGGCAAGTATATCAGAGTTATTAGGGCAGAAATTACTTGCCTTAATGTATCTCATATCCTCCCCAGCTAGCTTCTTAGGGGAGCCACAGATGACATTGTTTACAACAGTACCTGTGCTAAGCTGCTCCAGCCACATCTTCAACTCCAGTATGCTACAAGAGCAATCCCAGGGATTCTCAAACAAATCGACTTGCACCAGAGCTGTAAGCTGATTGAGGACACCGCTGACTGGCAGATATCTCAAATGATTGTTGCGAAGATTAAGTCTGGCTAATGTCAGGCCATTAAATGTCCCCACTGGTAAAGTTTTTAAGAGGTTGTTGTTCAGAAAAAGGAGCTGGAGTTTGGGTACGTGCTGAAACGTGTCAGAAGCAACCTCTTTAATCACATTATACTCCAAATACAAGAACTGCAGGCTCTCCAACCCATAAAACATATCATTTGTGAGATGGTCTATCAAATTCCCATTAAGGTACAGTCTTCTCAGATTTGTCAAATCTCCAAAAGCTCTATCATATATGCGGGAAATTCGGTTGTTACCTAGGTGAAGCAAATCTAAACCAATCGCGTCAATAAAATCTGATCTACGTACCACAGGGATGTAATTACCCGTGAGATACATCTTTTTTGGATTGTACGGTTTGGGATTTAAGTCAGACATTTGCTCGATTTTTCGCTCCTGACAATTCACATTTAGGCCAAGGTCTGAAATTTGAAGATTGCAAGTGCAGGCAGTGGGGCAGTCTAAAGGCACAGGAGACTTGGTCTGGTAGGAAATAATTTGGCCATAATTTTGTGGTTTATTCGATGGGACACGAGCAGTGGGTCTTGATTTTAATTTGCCCGACTGGCGAGGTCCCTTGGTTGGTCTAGACGAGGATCGGGCAATCCCAGATGAAGTGAACGAGGCTGTGACTAGAGCCGGCGTAGTCCTGTAGTATGCATCGGTGCTCAAATGTGGCAGAGGTGGCATCTCATATTCAGCGATGGCTCTCCTCGGGCATAATTCTTGTTTGGAAACCTCATCAAGGTCTCTCCCATGAAGTCGGAAAGGGAACTCGCACACAACGTCGCCGACTAAAGCCGTGTAGGATATGCTCTCTAGCCATGTTTTTAGGGCGATGAGCTCACAGGAACAGTTCCACGGATTCTCCTCCAACTGTAACTCCACCACGTTGTTCATATGCTCCAGCAGACCTGAGTAGGGAAGCACTTTGAGCTGATTCCCCCGTAAGTCCAAATGTGTCAGCGGAACATTTTGGAAAATGTTCACAGGCAGAGTAGATATTAAGTTGTCATTTAGAATCAGGACCTCCAGATGTCGAAGTCTGCTGAAGGTGTTTGGTGCCACATGGGTGATATAGTTATAATCAATCTGCAGATACTCCAGACTTTCAAGGCCAAAGAAAAACTCTTCCTTCAAGGCGTCGATTTTATTGTTGTTGAGATGCAATCTTTTTAATCCCTGAAGTCCGTTAAAGGCTCCTGGTTCAACCTCAGATATTTCATTATTCCCCAGATGTAATATTGTCAGTCCTTTGTATTCAACAAAATCATTGGCAGACAGCTTTTTCAGAAGGTTCCCTGTCAGCAGTAGGTGATACTGGGGGAAGTGCACTGGACTTATGTGTGAAACACTAACAATTCTTCTGTTTTCACAGGCCACTGTAAGTATTCCCTCTCTCTCTTCGCAGGCACACAGTCTTTGACATATCTCTCCATAACTGCCAAACATTTCAGCAGTGCATACAGATGTTGCAGTTAATAAAACATATGAAATCCACAGATGCATTTTCTTGCAATGACGGCGCACTCACAGTCCTGCTAAGGTATCCTCAATGTCATCTAGAAATAAAAGACATACATGACGGTGTAAAAACAGGCAGACTCCGTTGAAAGCAACTTCTACACAGTAAAGCTGTAGCCTGCATGAGTCAAAGCTTCATTTGCTATTACCCAGAGGTAACTTCTGGCCGTGTGTCTGCTGATTTAAAATGGCTTAAACAAAGCAGGATAGAAGCAACTCCTCCAAGCAATGTAAATAACAAAAAGCAAGGTCAAAGCAAGACGTGAGCACAAAATAACAGTCTAAATCCGCTGTAAATAGAAGACACGTCGTATTTCTGCAGATAAGACGTGGAAATGCAATTTTATACTGATTTTAATTCAGGCAAAAGAAAAGCTGCAAATCTCGCAACACAATGCACGCCTTGTCAGACATTAAGACATCCCACATAATTTTAGTGCAACTCCTGGTAGATATACATACCTCACACACATTGATGAAGATGTAGGCTCGTTAGAGATGTCAGCGCATCTTTTTTTTTTTTATTTTAGATCCGTCAAAAAGGAATCTATTCAATGCGCGTACGTTCGTCGTTTTTTAATGCACCGGGGAGGATGAAAGAAACGCTGATCAACCATAACTGCCAAATGCTTCTCTTATACCACACTGTGCCGGAGGAGACACTGCTATGCCTGGTAACAAAGTTGCTCTCTCTCTCTCTCTCTCTCTCCCTTTCTCTCTCTCTCATTCTTGCGCGCTCTCTCTTTCTCCATCCACGGACGCACGCACGCACGCACGGTGGTCTGGTCGGGAGGATGTCAAGTCATTTCATGCACAAAAAATCAGCTCACTGGAGCATCATGCGGAGATACATTCCCCAAAAGATGTTGACCTACCTACAGAAAGATGTCACAAAAAATATCAATATTTCAATCGACTATAGGCGGGTTCATGCGCGCAACGGCTTGTTAAGCCACGTATCATGTTATTCATCCTGAAAACACAACCATTTGCATCAGACGTTCATAATCTGTCAATCCTGTAATGTTAGGGCAGGTATTGTGCGGTTGGGAGTCAGTGATATAGCCCTTGATGCGTTAATGAAAGTGAGCCATATTTCAGCTGACAGGGAATGATTACATCTCCCCCAAGCATACAGAAAATCTACATCCCAGATGCTATTACTGAGCAGATCTCCAATAATGGATAGGCCAGGGGTAAAGTTTCAGGGGATTATCATTCTGAAAAGCAGCTGCAGTGTAGGTGCCTATGAAAAGATGTCAAAAGCAATTTAGAAGAATAGAATAGGATTGAATGGAATAGAATGCCCTTTATCGATTGCCATTATATGGAATATACAAGGAGATTGGAGAGCGCAAACAGGTGTCTATATATAACATATAAGGTGCAAAACATGTACAAGATAGAGACCTACAAGACAGTGCAGTGTGCTTTATACCATCTGAAGATGAAAGGATAGAATTTCCTTTGGTGCAAGATCTATAGCCTACATCTCTCCATAGTCACATCAAATCCTTAGAATTTCTCACAAAAAAGGCTTTAATATACTTTAATAAAGGTTTACAGTGTAAATCTAGATAAGAACAGACCTGTAAACAGTCATGCAAATTCATTCGGAAGTATTCAAATGCAGCACCAAAGGTCTTATGAGGCCTGCCTCAATAATAATGTCATCCACTTGATAATGCATGAACGCTGTAATTTCTCACTGCATGTGTGTACTGATAAATACCCCTGTGCCTGCGAAATTAAAAGTAATACCCATGCAGCGGTGCCATTTTTAATTGGTTTATTAAAAATAATTAGGAACTCAGTCCAGCGCAGTGTGACTCATTGTACATATTAAGTGTGTTTTCACTTAATGAAAACCAAACAGCCCTGTGAATATAAGTGTCCAAATCATTTATTCTCCCTGTTTTTATGTACTGGATGTAATAGCTTCTGCGAATGCACGTCAGTTGTTCAAAAAATAAATATGTTGTTGCTGAATCAAAGGTAAAGAAGAAGTCTTAAGCCCTTCTTAACCTGATGCGATGCCACTCATGTGGAAACATGTCAAGTATCATTGTTTATCACTGTGTCCTCGTGGAGTTGTATCCATCATCCTCTCCACTTGGCTCTTGTTCACATGGGAGGAGAGCAGACACATCAGCAATACTGCCTGTGGCTTGTATTAAAGAGTATGAAGGCTGTATTCAGCCTGCATGCAATTCATTTGTGGTTCTGTTTGTTTTGCCTTTAGAGACTCCCACTTCACATTGGGCTATACCCTCAGCACTGGATAACCCTCCATTACACCGTTACGCATAAATTAGCATTTATGTTTGCTGCATTAAAATAAGCAATTGGAACAGCTAGTTAATGTATTATTACTATAAAAAAAAGGTTATTGTTGTGACCATGTTTTAATACAAATTCAATATTTTCTTTACATCAGCTGATGTGATTTATTGTGAGCATTTTTTATTATGTTCACAAATATATTTGCATCCTTTTGTACATGATACTTCATGTTTAAACATGATCATGTGTAGAGGGAACATGAGACACACAGGCGATGCATGATACAAGCCTCATTTAATATATCTCCAAGTCTTCCATGACACTGAACATGATCTTCACCAACTTGGAAAAAGGAAGACACGCACACACACACAAACGGATTCAGCATAACAAATGAGTGAAAGAAAGTGATGATGACTAACAATTATGTGCTCCGAGGTCAGAAATACACAAATGGAGTTGGAGCGATGCCACAGTGGATGATGAGTAGTACTTCTGATATATGTTCCTTACAGATGGTGCGCCACACTTTATCATTTGTGTCCAGCTGGAGCATACAAAAACACTCCGCATCCCTGTGAACTGTGCTGCCATTGTCTGACAGGAACATTACTGTCATGCCTCTACAAGGCTTTGTTGCAACAGAAGTCATTGTACACAGCAAGAGCATCACACAGAGTTTCAAATTATCGTGTCAGTACGTTACGCAATATTTCATTAAAATGCTCTTTAAATACTACCGTAATATTATGAGAGTTTTACTCCGTAGGGAACACTTAAAAGCATTTGACCCTGTATAACGGCACAAAAGGGTCCGCATATTACATCAATTAATTTTCATTTGATGTCAACGCTTTAATAATTTCGAGCACATTCCCAGTTTTGTAAGACAGTCCAAGCTGTATTGAACGGCCTGTGCAGGGGCCTCTGCTCCTGAAATAACCCCTGACCACAAAGGCACTGAAGTGATGGTCAGTGACTGCTTTGAAAGATGAGACTGGAAGGTGTGGACTGTGCAGGACACTGTAGGCAGCCTGACACAATGCATCATGATCTACATCATCTTTGGAAACTGCAGCGTCGAGCACGAGACTACAGTGTTTTCCAACAAGTCTTGGGTCTCCCTTGAACTGACAGCTCTACAGAATGACAAAAAAAGGTCTTTCATGTAAGAGACAAAAAAAGACCAGCGGTGGGTACAGACTGGAGCAGGAGAGGGAGATCAGGGAAGGGGAAATGGATGAGGGGGACAGAGATTGAGGACTGACTGTTGCAGAACATGTGATGTTTGCAAGGACATGAAACGCTTTGTTGGGTAAAGCATCTAACGGCTGGATGTCTGAGAATGGTCTGGGGATGTGTCTCCTGGAGGCTCTCCCTCTACTCCCTCAAGGAGGTGGGGGAGGAAAACATGATGGTCATGTTATTAGCCTTCATAGACAGTGCTGCTCACCATCCACATGGATTTCTAAGTGCTCTGGGCAGCTCATAGCAGGCAGCTTATACATGAAAGAACCCAGAAATGTCTTTATTTCCTTCTCCATATTAATTCTTCACATTGTTGCAAGATTAGGATACGTGTATTATTCTATCACCGGTGCAAAGCAGTACTTTATGTCCTATTCCTCTCATAAAATCAAAGAACTGTGCCACATCAATACTGTACTGCAACAAGATTCACTGGCATATCCATTTTTTTGTATTATATTACCAGTATACTAAGCTCTACACAATAAGATATAATCATAGCTGCTGGTATAATGATATATTATAATGTATGTACTCATTCCTCAGTGTCTGCATTATGATACAACTGAAATATAGAATTAAACGGCATTAAAAACAAGAATTTTAGGGGGAAAAAAAGACTGTTCAGCATTTAGTGTGACCTTCCCGTATATTTAACATGCCTTGAACTTTTCTTTGCAGACATTATGAGATTTACTGGACTAAGCTTGTGTTTCATTCAACGTGTGTCCAATGTCTGCTATTTTCCGGCTACTTTTTTCATGAGAATATAAATGACACTAAATAATGATTTATTTATTTTTTTTTATTTTGCAGAAGTGTGTTGTATATTGTTGGTAAGTTTTGAATGCAGTGCGTGACATTCTCCTCTATTTTTTTGTTGTATTTAATAAAGAGACTGATAACTAGATATATTATATCACCAGTGTTTAGTAGAACCTTATGTCTTATTCCTCTCACAAAATGAAAGAACTATGCAGCATCAATACTGTACTGCAACAAGATTCACTGGCATATACATTTTTTGTATTATATTACCAGTATACTAAACTCTACACAATAAGATATAATCATGGCTGCTGGTATAATGATATATTATAATGTATGTACTCATTCCTCAGTGTCTGCATTATGATACAACTGAAATATAGA
>JAPTYR010000015.1:23940737-23952910 GCA_029814505.1 Siphamia roseigaster | reverse complement strand
AGAGTGCCCTCCTGCAAAAGAGAAAAGGAGGTATTTAACACCACCTGTCACCTGTGCACAGGTGCAATCAATTCCCCCCGTTCAGGCACCAGTACTGCACGTGCACTTGCAGATGTGTACCTGAAGGGGCACAGGGGGACGTAACATAACACACAAACAAACAAACAAACAAACAAACAAACAAACAAACGAACAAACAAACAAACAAACAAACAAACAAACAAACAAACTCCGGCAAAAAACATAACCTCCTTGGCGGAGGTAACAAGAAGTAGATGGACAGCTGGCATGACTGGTCCAAAATCGAGGATTGTAACCAAGACCAATCCAGGAATAGATACTGGTCAGACCGGTGGGAAGAACAGACTGGTTAGCAGGCTCCATGCTGGTTTTTGGCTAGCAGGCCTCCTGTCATTTTAAAGGACCTAAATATAGTACACAGTATGTTGGACAGTGCTATAGGACCGTGCTCATTGTAAAGTAAACTGAACACTTCTGCTTTGGAGATGCAAGTAAGTGAAGAGCAGGAACAGAGCAGAGTGGAGTGCTGCTCGTCAGAGAGGATGATTAAAGCACAGTTCTAGCTGGGAGCTGCTTGGTTAGGTTATAAGAGCAATACTGGGAAAAACAAAGGAGGACTGAACGCGCTTGGTAAGAGGTTGGCTGGAGACTGGCAGAGCACACAGACCAGTAAAACACAATAATCAGTACACAGCCATATTTGTATTCCACCAATTTCTTTCTGAACTCTGGGTAAGCCCCTCTGGAAAGTATGCAGACACACAGCAAGGGTATGAAACAGTAATGATAAAAAAACCTCATCACGCATCCTTTAGTCTTCTCATACCTAGTGGAATCCATCATGAGTCCATGACTGTTGGGACTGGGATGGTGCCAACTGGAGAGGAACCATGACACCAGGGGTCAATACAGCAAATCATGTCTCATCCAACACAAGCAATTTTGATTTGAGTGCTCCCACTGATCCAAACATTTACTTATCTAAATTTACTTTTACTTTGATCCCTAAAAAAACAAAGAAGACCTCAGCCCGGATGAGTGTTTGCTGTTAAAACAATGTTTCGTATGATTGATTATGTAGCATTTTCAAGGATGCCAGACAACTACCTCGCTGATTGTGTTTCCTGTTTTTCATAAAGTGCCCTGCCTGACATTAATTTAAGATTCAGGTCAATAATGAGACCTTTTTTAACCTCTAATCAGCATAAATGTAGCACCACACAGGCATTGAGATTTCTGACTTTAATTATGGATTATTATTATCATTGTGGGGTAAACATACAGGTCACTGAATCTTTGCATTTTGACTCATGTCTTCTTTTATCTCTTTTTTCCCCTCTAAGGAAACAATATTATTTTGGAGCTCAGAAACATGCAGAGCTAAAACATGAAGCAAAGCATCTTCCCATACCGCAACTTACATTCTCCTCAGTCTTTATATGACTCACTATAAAGATTTCAGAAAAGTGTTGAAATGGGTAGAGACCCTGAGTGGAAGGAAATTTCGTGACCATAATCAGTGCATTAGAAAGGTCCTTATGCAAAGTAATCCATCTTCATCATTTTAGTTTGGGATTGGGCCTTGGAACATACACTGATGAAGAACAGAATTGAGAACAGATATATAATAGCATTGCATGCAATTAGATTCAAACCAATGCAAAAGCTGAAAATGGATGATTTCCCAGGGGGTTGTACTAATCCACTCAAGTGTCATGGCACCTTGTCATACACTTCTTTAAACAAATCATATTTTTATCCTGGTGTAAGGTCACACTGTTTACAAGCATTTATGGTGTTGCCAAAGCTGGTAAAATTGGCATTACTTCTTAAAAAAATATTATAGACTGTTGTGGGCAACAATCTGTTATCAGGCATTTATAATCAATCTATTACACATGTATAAATGTACTTTGCTGAAAAAAACAAACAAAAATCCATGGTATTTCCATTTTAGGTCTGTGGGGCTTCCATTGCATTGAAATCAATGAATGCATTTTGCAAACATACATAATTAAGGAGCTGCTTTTAAAAAATGAAAGAAAAAAACACTGGAAACCTCTATCAATACTTGTGTGTCAATTCGGCTGTCTGCTGTGCACATGAATAAAGAAGGTTTAATGTGTGTGTAATGAAGGGGAATATTGTGGTCTTCTGTAACAACAAAGATCTGTCTGTGCGATAACCTTTGCTAATAAACCAGTGTTAAAAAGTAAAGAATTAGTGAGAAGTCACTTTTTCTCTCTTGTGTAAAATTAATTAGAAGCTGAATGAATATGTGGCTTCTCATAATTATATATAAAAAAATATATATCTGTATCAGGGGGCTGTGAATCTTATTCTTCTCCATATTGTTCAATCCCGATGTTTGGTCTAATATATGCGACTATAAATGGGCTATAATAATTTATATAGATAAATTATCTCATTATGAGGTTAAGAGGCTTGGCTTGCTATAAAATTTACTCGACTTGCATGGCGTTATGTTAACCTACTTTCACTCATACAAAGAGGAGGGGGGGGGGAAGCTGGCAGCTGCTTTTCATACTTTATGCCAAAGGACTGTTCTATCTATGGCAGAAACACCATAGGTGGATAAGGATATTCTTTTAAATGCTTTATTTATCATGACAGCTCTTCTCATTTGAAGGATATCAAAGTTGCATGAAAACAGCTTAACCTATGTTCCCTAACCAGAGTATGTGTAATAGCAAGATTATCTGTGCTCAAAAAGCTGCTGGTGTGTGAGAGATCTCTAAAGCTGTACTTGGAATCTCCCAGTCTACCACTTACTGCAACCAATGAACCTTAAAAAGACTATGCTGCCATTAGATTCCTTTGCTGATTTGTAACCAAGACATGACCTAGAACACTTAGTTTTAGTCACACATAGGTGTGCTCAGTGTTTTATTGACTCAACTGCAATATGATATAACTGTAATGGAATATTTGAGTACTGATATGAAAAGTAAAAAGTGCTCTATTCTCTATTATTTTAATGTATGTATGTATTAGGGTGATTTAATGAATAAATCTATATCTAGACTGTTCTAACAGACTACCATACTGTATATTCATCAAAATAGCCAATTACTATAAACAGCACACCACAGCACAAACCTGTTTGTTACAGAGAAGAATGTAAACAACAGCAGAAAAAAAGAGGATACTCAGAAGTAATTAGAGAGGACAAATGTTTTTTAATTTCCCCATTCCCTCAGAGAAACATCTATTGTGTATTGCCTTTATTTTTTTTTTTACATTGCATATGAATCTTTTTTTTTCTATTTATTTTTACAGGTAATGTGTTTTTAAGTGATATAGGAATGGAAATGCACCCCACCCCTACCCAACACAAAAAATACAACTGTGTTAAAGCAATTCCACATATTTGCTTCTACTTCATCTTCAGGAACAGTTAGAGACAACACTGTGTGCTTGCAACTGCAGAGTTGCATTGTACATCATTATTACTTCTATGACTCAACGAACATTCATTGATATTCACATTTAAAGGCACTGCTCACCCCCATCAGGTGTTTTCATTTTTTTCTGGCTGATCCAACCTGTGTTTACTTTGACACCCAGTGAAGCACTGCTGGAAATTATGTTAGGTCCCTAAACTCAATGTAATAATAATCATAAAGGTGTAAATTGACTGATCCTAACAGGTGCAATAAAGCAGGAGAATGAGGGAGATGTCAGTCGGGCACTCATTTATACCCACCCACTCAGTCCTCAGAGCGGTTTAATCAACAAAAATAAGTGAAAACACCTTTGTGGGCGGACCATGGGTATATAAGGGCTCAAAAGCCTGTCGAACTACAGAAGAGCCAACTTTATAATGCAATATAAAACAAACATTATTATTCTTACATGCTCTCCACATTAGATTAATTAATCTCTACTATTTTTTGACAGCATTGCCCATGATTAAAGTGCTTTTTCTGTGAGTGAAAGTGGCAAAGAGAGCTGTTTACTGTCACAATTGTATTAAAACACAATAACAAATAATTGAAATGTGCATTGTGATTGTGTGACATGGTAGATTTTTTTTTATTTTTTATTTTTTTTAATGAAATGGCACTGATAATGAAATGTTTTCTAAAGAATGAAGAGATTAGAATGGGTGTGGGTCTATGTAATGAACAAAACAAACAACAAGTGAAAACAAATGACGCATTCAATCTCCAATCAATGTGCATGAAGGAGACCCATATAAACTGTAGCTTGAGAATAAAGCTATGGAATATTCTTACCTGTACTGCAGCCTTCACACAGACACATAACTGTGTGAAGGAGTTTATGTTTGAAAGGCCCAAGGATGGTGCACTTATTTCTACATGACACTTAATCAGGATTTCCTATTCAACATCTACCATTTCATCAGACAGACAGGCTTTGCACTACACCAAACTGCGTATTGATTCAATAAACTGTCTATCGATTCTAAAATGCCGGCTGTTTTTATACTGTGTCTCTGTCTCCCTTTCATGCTCTGTCTCACCTTTAAATTTTCCATCTTATTTGTGATGGCAGACAAAAGCACTAAAGGGTGAAGCTTTTTAGACTCGGGACTTTGGAGCATATGACAGAGCACATTAGCTTTTCCACTTTATGCAGCTATTGGCCCACTTTGTCAGTAAAAAGGCGCATAGAGGACTATTTTTGCACAATTCAAAGAGAAGAAAGTGTGTCATGACCTAGTAGCACATAGTGAAACCTGTGTGAAGTCCTGCCGGATCACTCCCTCATGCTATATCCTCTTTTTTTTTGTAGTTAAACATTAAACATGATTGACAGTTTGCCGTGCATTTGAACTTATCCCACTGGTGAATGCCATAAGTGACATCTTTTTAAAGGCTGCTCGAAAATGAAACGGTTGTGTAGTTGGGAATTTTCTATCAGACAAGGTCAATAAAAGGGGTGTTAATTCCTGTGGGTGTGAATGAAAAGTAAATGCAGTCAACAGTGTTATACTTCTGTACGAATGGGAGCGGAACAATATTTAAAGGAGCATATTTTTTTGCACAAGCCTCCCAGACTACCCTGTCAAGTATGTCTACAGTCACAAAGAAAAAATAAATTGCGAAAATGTGCTTCCTTCAACACATGCATATCATTACAGTGCTACTTTGAATCCAAATTAAGGGAATCATTACCGGATAGTGAAAGTTGGCATTTACATTTATTTCCATGTTGCAGTGCTCGCTAGAAATTTAAAAACACGTTAATCAGTTTTGTTAAGCATTTAGCTTTTTCTCTGTGTGTTTTCAAGAAGGTTTCACAATAAATCCCCTTTGACCAGGATACTCTTAGTTAGGTCAATATTACGGCTCTATTTTCATTTTCAAAAAATGCTGGTGCCCTTCTAAGCTTTCACGGGAATTCAATGCTAAGAGAACAACGAGGCTATACTTCATTATCACGGAGTAACATGAGATTCAATATTTATGTGGGGCTTGCACAGTGTAGTGATCTAAATAATGTCTGGTATGACCTTGAATGGCTTGTGTGAAAAATACACTTTTATTCCTATTTATAGAACAAATCTCCAAATTTATGCTGTTCAATTCAAAGCTTCTCAGAAGGCAGGTCAGACTCAGGCTGATGAATACTGTAGCTTCTAAAAAAAAAAAAAAATACCCAATGGCATCACATTGTTTCTGCATTCACTATTGTCTCATTTTTGCACTGGTGATTTAGTTTGAGTTTAATGAAACAGCAAAACATTGTATGACAAGTTTCCGGAGCAGTAAATGTTTTTTACGAGCTAATGAAAATATTTCATTATGCATTAATGAGTTATTGCATGAACTGATTAATAGTGTGTATTATTCAAAGTGATTTGCAAAAGACGTGATTTTTTTTTTTAAACCATATGTTTGGAGGAATCAGTGTGTTTCTTCTAATTGGATCTTGTTTCATATATTTTCAAGTTTGTTTTCTACCTTCAAACCAAATATGTATATAACCCTTGAAGCAGCTTTTAATATTTTTTGCCCTGAAGGCTTGTGTGCAATGTTCAATGACACCCCTCAGTTTGAAAAAGAAAACTACACCCTTAATGTTGTTTATTTATTGTGTTGACTGTTGTTTCCCCAACAACGTTCCTCAGCCAAGTGGAACCATCACACATAGCTTTTGGTGGAGGTGGAAGACAAGCTCTTAATCGGCTGTGTTATTGAATTATTGAATTAAAAGCTTAAGTACTCAGGGTGAGCATGTCAATTTTTCACAACTGAATGGTACAGTGCTCATTCCATTTTCATCTGAATAGATCATTTGTGTATGTAAAATGTAGAAGAATGGAGGTATTACACAGATCAGTTTCATTGTCTGTAATTCCCTTTCAATGTGACTGTAATCATTCTGAGAGACAAGTCATATTCATCCAACACTGCATGCTAGTCCTTAATCTGCATTCAGCTCCTCTCAACAACATAGCACTTTTTTGTCAAGCAGCTGTACTGTAGCACAGTGTTAATTAAGAAAAGGGTTTTGCTTCAAAGCAAATTTTTGCATAATCATGCCAGAAGTGGAAGTTTAACCTGTTTTACATCCCAAAGTGATATAGAGTTAAAAAGATTTGAGGAGTAAGTATCTCAGCAAATGGTTCAGCCCTTTTCTACTTGACATTCTGCTCACCTGTCTTCATCCCCCATGTTCTGAAACCCTGGGACTGATACAGATAAAATGATGTGATGTTTCCGTCTGTATTTCAATGGAATGAGTTGCTGTGACCCACGCAATCTCCCTCTCAAAGAGTATTTCAACTTATGCAGATGAGCTCATCAGAGCTGCCTGCTGAGATGAGACATCTAGGTCTGGAATTGTGTCAATACCAGCACCAAAACAAATGCAAATCAAAATCCAAATTAATGTGTTTTCCCTGAGGAGAAACTGAGTCGTACTTATAGTCAGCTCTCAGTAGATGACAGGATTCTGTTATCCAGAGCTCAGGAAAAACAAGGCATTCTCAAACCGCTCACCGAGCTGGGGTACAAAAGTCAGTGTCTCCAGATGGGAAAACTAAACTAAACTAAGTGCAAAGAAACAGGAAGCTTTTCTGTGATTGTTTTACGGATAAAAAAAATAGAAAACATTTCAACATATCCAGGTTTCTGAAGTTCCGATATGCATTTTGATAAACATATACACACATCTGCGTTTATGCTGAAGTGCAGTATATACAGTAAACTATGTCGAGTAGGTGTAGTGGATATAAGGTTTCTAAACAGTATCACTCAGGTCACAGCTACATTTACGTCCCTGTCTTCTCCTGGAATGAATAAGCAGCAGCAGAAACATTCAGGAAGCAGGTTATGCTCGCAAAGAAATGAAGCAATGGATGAATTGCAGCAGTTTAGGGTGTTCTAATATGTCCACCCTCTGTCACAGCCCCTACCTTTCGAGTGTTTGACTGAATAGTAAGAAGTGCAATGCATATAAACAGCCAATTTACACCTCTACAGCAATAAATCTAATAAGGAAGAGGGCAAATGATGAGCATTTTTGCACTCAAGTGAAATGTTGTATATTAAATTATTGTCTTACAACCTTTAAATATTGATAGTTGTGATGCTTATTTTTATTTATTTATTTATTTATTTTTACTTGTGTTTTTTTTTATTATTATTACAAGTCCCTGTTTTGTATTTATTTATAACTATTTGTTGAATCTTTCGCTGCAGCAATGACCCACTTTCCCCTAGGGATCATTAAAATTTCATTTTATCTAATCAAAGAATTCATTTCAAAAAGTCTGCTTGTAACTGGTAGGTGCGTCTGAATGTTCTCATTTTTGTCAGACTGATGTCTCATCTTTTGTCAAACACATTTCTGATAATGATGAGTAGACATTAACTGTCAGCTACCACGGTGGCTTTGAATTTAAGAGAATTAGGAACAAAGCATTGACAACACTTTCATTTTTCCATTATAATACATGATATAACAAAGTATTAAGTAGAGGAAGTTCACTCATCTTCTCTTGGGTGCACTAATACACAGTGCCTGTTTTTATTAGAGCTTTAAAATATAAATTATTGTGTAAAGTGTTGCTTGTGATGTCCCTTAGAAGTTCCTCTAGTTTTTTTTCTCCTCTAGATTTTTATGTAACATGTGCTGGTATACAGTATATAGTAGCTAAAGGTGGCACGTTTGCAGACTTCTTTGTTATTAACATGTAATAAGCACCTTGTTGACAGAAATGCACTTCTTTCACACAACAAATACGACAGCTTCAGAAGTTGTCACAAGTAAAAAAAAAAAAAAAAAAACCTTCCATGCACACAGTGTATACAAATTTAATAAAATACACAACAAGTACAGTAGCCCACATTCACGTGTAAGCTCAGCTTATTTTCACATAAACTGCAGAGGACAACAATAAAATTACAAATACATTCTTAAAAAACTGTTTATAGGAACCTCAAATGGTTTTATGAAAAGGGACATTCCCTGTTGCACCACCGTTAACAGTTCATAAGACACTTCACTTTTGTATTTAACGTCACTGATATGTATTTCAGTTGCCTGTGATATTGAAAGTGATGTTCCTTATACACTAAATGGAGACAAAAAGCTTCACCGTACAAAAGCAGACAGGACTCAATAGTTTAACAGTAGCAATTTGTTCAACAGCCTCACAAAATTGGAGCTTGAAATGTGTAAAATACAGACATCTAAATTGACAGGTACAGTACACCATGAAAACACTTGAAGTCAGGTAAGCACTGATTTTCCCCCAGAACCTTCACAGCAGTCAAGGACACATATTTCACCTAAACACAACAAGTCACAAACTCAAAAGAACATACAAAGCAGATGGTTTTTGGTTATACAATGCGTGTCTGGACTCCTCTGTGGGACAAAATAAATCGCCTCTTGGTCATTAATCTGTGATATCATCATCACACCCCTGGCAGGTGAGAAAGAGTGGGATCATCTGACCTGTCAGTTGCCAGAGTCCCGCGGGTCGAGCGCACACTCTGACCCTCCACACTCCTGGCTGATGACAGAGCTGTGAATGAGACTGCTTGACAGGGACTTAGGCCTGAGCTCGCAGGTCAGGTAGGAGGGCTCCTCCAATACAGTGTGCAGTGGGGAGCACTGGCCATCTGGAGGGCCATAGGCACTGCTGTCTGAGCCCCCCTCCCTCTCCTCTTTGGACTCTTGCTTGGCCAAGTCCAGGGGCATACTACTCTTGGTGGGACTACTAGACGCAGATGGACTCTCCTGTAGCGGTGGGCTTAGTGCACGCTGGGATTTTAAGTAAGGTTTGACATTGGCCACTAGGATTGTACTGTCCCGCTGTTCCTTTCCAAACGTGCTGAGGGTTTTTCTGCTGCTGCAGCTGATGGTGCCATAAATCTCTGTCTCTACCATGGCATCCATTCCCACAGGGATGAAAAGGTTGGTGCGATTATCGGCGCTGTCTGCTTGGCTTCCTACCCGTAACTTTGGCATCCAGCATCTGTCAGAATGTCCCAGTGCACGACATTCATCGGTGCAGTGGACTGATTTGTCTTGCTCTGCAAAAACAGTTAAACATTTGTTATTGGACCCTGCTGGAGTAAGAATAAACAACACAGGGGGAAAAAAATGTAAATGACATATTGAGGCATGTGTAGCTACAATAATCCACACGACACAAACTCCAATTCCAGCACTTGCCTTAAAATTGACTAACTACGGTATCGTTCTTTGATAGAAGTTATTTATTATGCATCCCAGTATTCTTCAGAATAAAATATGAACCAACAGTCTATTCAACAACAGTGTATAAATTTAGTAATGTTGTTGTGGTTACTAAAGAGCAGGCTTTGGGATTTCAGATACAACTCGCAGGATAACCTTAAAATTACCATGCACAACAATGTCAAGAAAAAAACAAAAACAAAAAATATATTTTTACTTTTATGTCATTGGTGGTCAATGTATCACAACAGTAATTTAACCTATTCATGAAGCATTTGTCTTCTGATTTTCTAAACAACCTGTGTAGGTGTTTCCTGCACAATATCATCTGGTGCAGAGGAAGCGGAGAGTGTTTTACATTTACAGCAGCAGCAGCAGCAGCAGCAGCAGCGCCAGGTTGTGTGGAATAAACAGAAAAACAACTCCATGAATGGAGATGTTCATTTCTGATTAAGGTATTTTAGTTAGAATAGTGCTAGTCCCAATAATTTAAAAATGTTAATCATCTTTTCGACAATTAAGAGACAGGATAAAATGTTCGTTCTCAAAATTTGGCTAAAATCAGATCAAAATCTAGATTGAAACAAACAAGTGGCAGAATATTAAATAAGATTAACCATGCAAATACTGAAGAGTTTAACCATTTTTTATTTTAATTATCTGTTTGAAACTTTACTACGTCATTCTTTATCATCATGTCCCTTATTGAATGTGTATAGATATGTTGTGTCCTTGCCACAAAATGACCCTGTTAACTTTAAAGTGGTGAGTTTTTCTTTTACAGGAACATCATTTGTTTGTGCAGAATACACCATACATAAATGCTGTCTCTGACATCACCAATGAAATCATGTTCCGCTGTTTTGGACCTTGGAGATGCATAATATGGCTGTTGCCATGGTGGGTTTGTCTAACAAGTGTCCATATTTAGATAAGAGGGCTTTGCTGGAGAACTTCCTGTACATATAACACCCCCCCAAATAAAAAAAAAAAACACCCCTCACATTGACTTGCAGTAATCAATTTAATTTAATATACTTAATAAACATGAATACATACAGTTGCACTTAATAACCTGGATACTAAAGTTGGGGAATGTATAAAAACACTAATTACAGCTACCTTAATTACTTAGATGACTACCTGTCAGACCACATAATTCAATACAAATTAATGCTAACATCAACTAATGCTGTTAAGTTATACCAGATGTTATAATTAAGTACGGGTAAACTTCCTGACAGAACCCTCGAACAGTCTCGTTAATGTAATTCCTAAATCGAAACTACTATAGAGCTGCCTGTCAGGGAGAAAAATGAAATTTACTCAATAAACAAAAGCTCTGACTACACCTGAAATATCATTGGCTGTCAATCAAAGCCCAAATGGCAGCCAACTGTCAATCACAGCAGCCACTCCCTTAATTATTCAGAACTTAAGGGTGCAATATAATCTAAAGGGAATACTTATATACAAATTAACTCTCTGTGCAGTTGTCATGGAGGGAGGAGTTAACTACCGGGACCTAAAGTGATTTTTGTACCAGGCTGTAAACATGTTTATTTCTGCTGTAAAGTTGGAGATTTTAATATGGGCGGATTATGGGAAATGATTCGCTTTTGAAGCAAATTCTAAATGTGATGCAGTTTTAGACACTAGCAGGGCCAGTTGGTGTTAACATATGAAATTCAGTCGTATTGGTTAAACTGGTGTAGACATGATTAGGAAAGTAATTGCATTGCAAATATTCAGCACTTCAGAAAAATAACACACATGTGGTATAAAATCCAACCTCTCCTCTGACACCGTATAGGCTGAAGATTGCATAGTGATTTCTCAAACCGCATTAGTTGATGCTGCACCCTAAAGTACTGTTTGACATGTGCATTTGACTGTGTATTGCTGTCAAGTAAGACTTTATGGTATAAGTCAGTCATTAGCGTTTCACATCACATTGAATAAAAAAAAAAGCATACTGAGAGCGACGTGTAGAATGAACCAATTTCCATGGTTTCATGATGCAAACTTTGTCATTTTTCTAAAGTCATTACACTAAGCAATCAAAACAAATCTGACAGCGTTAGACTGAGGTGTTTTATACGTACGAGCATCAAGCAAAATGTCAAAAATGTCTTTGCAAATTGGTGGTAGATTATCGTTTCCCTACATCTGTCATATATGAAAACAAAACAGCAATTTAAACGGCAACATTTAATCATTCTATTTTTCTTTGGAGAAATCCAGTGTTAATAAATGCATTTGCATCATTATATTTGCCATGAGCTTGTAATGACATTTTTTTCCTACTAGATAGGGCAACGAATAAAAATAATGGGTTCGCTAATTTATTTAGGTTTTGCACATCTGTTGTACTCTGTCAAATATGTCCAACTATAGCATTTAAATGTGACTGTAATCCATGCAGAAACAAATATAAAGTGAACAACACA
>JAPTYR010000015.1:23869270-23883248 GCA_029814505.1 Siphamia roseigaster | reverse complement strand
CAAACAAACAAACAAACAAACAAACAAACAAACAAACAAACAACCAAACAAACAAACAAACAAACAAACAAACAAACTCCGGCAAAAACATAACCTCCTTGGTGGAGGTAAATACAGTTAATATGTTAAATATTTTCTGGTTCACATAAATTAATAGATCACATTTTTGTTTTTTTGTTCTGTTTAGTTTATTTTAGTTGCATTTCATTAAAAATGTACCCACTTTTTCTAAAAACTGGGTGCATTCTCTGTCTGACTGTGACTGTGACTCATTAACTTTTGCACCAATAACCAGAGGTATATAAAGTAAAAGTGCTTCTACTTCATGAGTAACTGGCGTGTAAACTATATAAGATCATGTAATAGTGTTACATAATAGTGTACATCAGTAACAGTACTTCTACTTGTACTTTATACATCTCTGTGGAACACTATTACATGATCTTAGTTTGCACACCAGTTACTCATGAAGTCGATGTACTGTAAAAATACTTCTACTTTTACTTTATACACCTCTGCCAATAACATATTTTGACCAGATAGTCCTAATCTGGTCAAAGGTTCAGAATTGTTTTCAAAGATTTTCCACCACAGAGACTATTATTGTGATTTTTATCAGAAATGAAGGCAGCTTTAATGCAAAAATGGTGAAGCTACAAAAACAAGTATGATTCAGAACTGAGAGCATATTTTTCATTTCATGTCTAAATTCATCATATGTGACGGATGTTCTGACCCCAGTTTTGAAGATAGTAACTTCAGATTTGGAATTTACTGTCATTGTTAATTCATTCCTTTCTTTTGATAGATAGAAGACCTTCTCATACATTATCAGTGTTCAGTAGATCTGACAGTTTTTCCAGTGAAATTGTATCCATTCCAACACAAGTAGAGAAGCAGAAATGCACATGAAATGAATGTTTGACGCAGATTTTTTTTTTTGTTTGAGTATATTCACATGGAAGATATAATTCCCTAGTTTGGAGCTGTTTCCACCTGATGAATGTGCATCTAATTTTGTCTCGCTTTAGAATCCTGTTCAGTCCAACATCTTGCGTTAAGCTGCTAAATGCTACACGTTCACTAAGAAGAAGGTCCTGTTCACAGTTTTTTCTGCTGACCAGGTAGGTTTATCAGAGGGTTTTTTTTTTTTTTTTTTTTTTTTTCATTTAAAGCAGCTGCATTCTACAGCTGGACAGCTGGTGAAATTTCCAGGCTGTAAAACCAAATGCTCCACAGAGCTGAGGCGAACTGCAGAGTCAAGTGAAAATGCTCAGGTGGTTTTACTAGCAACACCTGTCAAACAACGCATCATCACACAAAAACATTGATTAGTCAAGTTTTATTTTGACTTCCACATTTTCAGTGAACCTCATCCAGGCAGTGTGCTCATGCCCCCATGAAATCCCCTGAGTGTGGGGGTTCGCTTCACCATTTTTCTCAATTTCATTCCCAGTGGAGTGCATCCAAATTTAGAAAGACAACATCAAACAGCCACATGGGCCCAGTTGTGAATTCAGAATTTCACAGAAACACTGTAAAAACTGACAGACAGCAAACCTTGTGCCTGAACCATAAACAGATTGTATAACACATTCCATGCTCAAAGGTTCACCTTGTTATTTCCCAATGAAATGTGACTTATAGAATCAGTCAAGAACAGGTGATGACATTTTAAGGATTTCACAGGGAAACATGAATAGATGCTCTTCAGATTCTTGTTTCTCTGTTGTCACTTATGGTTGAACACATTCTGATCACTGAAATTAATTATATTGTATCTCATTCAGACATAGAGCATATAAGAACATATTGTGCAGTTGGGGGGGGGCTTGATATAGGTCATTGCTTTTAAATCCATTTGCATATGATTATTTTTGCAAGGATAATTTGAGCTGACTGTATTTTATGGGAGTACTCCTGAAAAATATTTCATATGATTAGGGGATTAGAAAAGTTAATTTGTACTGTGAAAAATGTAATATATAATTTCACTGAACAGCAGAATCAAAACACAGTTTATTCCCCAGTGTGATAACCTCTGCTTTATGAAACAAATACATTTTGTCACAGTTGGTCTCTCCATTAGCTGTAAAGCTTCTACTGTAAAATTTCCCACCTACCTTTGTTGTTTACTGCAGCCTGTTCCATTACAATATGTCTCTGCGGGCTTTTCACAGTGTTGCAGATAATTATTGCGATTGTTAGTGTTATTGATTCAAATTATTGTTAGTGCATCAACTCCAGCACGCTGTGGACTCTATGGCTGACTAATGAATCGTTCTGAGAAATATAGACGCAGGCTGTCATATTCATCCACTCTCCTCCACCTCCTATTCAGTAATGCTGTGGATGGAGAACTTAGAAATAAAAAATGAGAGATAAACATTAAGCAAAAGCCTATGTTACTTTCTCAATAACTGTCAGCATCATATATCGTCTGTGCCTTGTTTGGAGGCTGAAGCGTGCAAAGCATGTAAAACATAATAATAACAGTAATTTATACTATTAAAAATCACTCCATCAAGTCGAATAAGCTCAAGTGAAGGTTTAGCAGGACAGCTTAAAGGGGAAAAACAAAACAAACAAAAAAAACAAGCTCATATGCTTACAAATATTTGGTAGAAATTAAATCAGATTCTTGTTTAGATCTTTAATTCCACCCTCCAGTGTAACTGGAAAAAAGTTGATACATCCAATTAAATCTATCATATTTTGGGCATTTGGAATGCAGAATTCTCTTAACAAGGCTTGACTTGTTTATCAGCATCTCACAATAACAACAACATATCTGGAACTAAATAGCCCTGTGATAAACAGAAATGCAGTGCACCGCAGTTTGTTTATTGATTAGATAAATGTACTCTTTGATTACAGTTCACCTTTGTTTATAGATTGTTATGGTTTTAGGCATATGCCCTTAGACTCATATGACATATGTGAGAGATGATAATCCCAGTCCAAAACTATATGTAGGTCCAACAGCCCCCAATCTTTTGTGAAAGTTTTCCATAAGATTTAGAAATCCTGGCTTGAGGTTTTCTGTCATTCCAACCACTAGAGCATTAGTGACATCTGTTACTCATGTTTGGTGATAAGGCTTGGCTCAAGATAGCGTTCTGGTTTATCCTGAGGGTGTTTGACTGAGTTGAGGTCAGAGCTCTCTGCAGTTCCTCCAGATCAAACAGGGGAAAAAAAAGTGTTCGTGGACCTCTTTTTGTATTCAGGGAGATTGTCATGTCAAAAAACAGGACCCCCTCCCCAGTCTGCAGTTGGATATTTGGATGCTGTATTTGTCTGAAATACCCTTGAATGCTGCCCAGCTAAGATTTTTCTGGCAAGCTGAGGGACTGGTCTTTATAAATACACACTATGATGAGTCTGTGTGTGTCTGGCTGTGATTCCTGTTGGACATCCTGAAGTGATTATAGTAAACACATCATTTTCAACATATGCAGGTGATTTCAGATGTTGCACAAAATCTGATGGGATTCTTAATATATATACAGCATTTTTTTAATATATTAAGAAAATTCTAAATTCTTCATACTATCCATTTACTCCTTTTCTTTTTATATCTTTTTCATATTTGACACTCAGAGGACTCTCTGTGGCTCATTTTTTTGCCCGTTTACCATTTTACCAGAAATAACCCGCATGGATGAGGAGTGGGGTAGCGCCACTGCCCTCTCGAATGAGCTGTGGATGCATCAGGAGTGCTTTTCACCAGATAATTAAGTTGTTCTCAAATAAGCTGCGCCTGAACAAAGCCTTTCTTGACAGAAACAATCGAGCCGTCTTTGCAAGCGCGTAAACACGCAAAGACGCACAGAAAAATATACACGCGCAATTGCCGAACTCAAAAGAAGAAGAAGAAGAAGGGGGGAAAAAAAGATATTTTCTGAGTAAAACCTCCACTCTGTAATAGCTGTAGTAAGATGATAAGCAGTGCAGGAACTATCTCTAAGCAATGGCACATCTTACTGCTTTTTTTCTATTCTGCAACTTCCTTCAATGTGCGCTCTAAAACAGGCTTAGAGGTTTTTCACAAGGGGGTATTTTTAATTCTAAAGCGAGGGATTGGTCACACTTCTTCTCATTAGCATGAGGAGCTGTATAAACCCCGCCACTGCAGAATTTTGAGCTGTGTTGAAGGCGAGGCAACAAGCGTATCTGACTGGCTGCGCGCAAGGAGCAAGTAACTTTCACTTTGAGCACAGTTCAGTTCATTAAAACAGACTGCTGTATGGAGAGCTCAGTCCAGAGGTGAACCGGGCTTATCTGTTCAGAAAGGATGAGGCTGCTTACCGAGAGGAAGACTGCTACGAAGATGATAGGAGTCAAATTTATAACTTATTTGCATCGGTGGATTTTTATTATTTTCATCCATCAATTTTTCTTTGTCTCAGTGGCTGAGTCTGATGGAAATACTATCCGATACCAGACCAATGAGGAGAACGCACCTGGTACAGTCATCGGAAACCTTGCCAAGGACATGTCCTTGAGTCTGTCTCATTCCTCCAAGACCAATTTCAGGATGATGAAACAATTCAATGATTCATTCATCAGGGTAAGAGAAAACGACGGGGAACTCACTGTCGGGGAACGAATTGACAGGGAAAGAATCTGCAGACACACTCCACAGTGTCTCATTACTTTTGATGTGGTAAATTTTTCAAAAGATCGGTACAAATTGATTCACGTTGAGGTGGAAATAAAGGACATCAATGACAACTCCCCGGAGTTTCCAAACAAGGAATCTATAGTGGAGATCTCAGAGAATGCAGCCCTTGGGTCCCGTATTCCTTTAGACCCAGCTGTGGATGCTGATGTCGGGTCAAACTACATCCAAAGCTATCAAATTTCTGTCAACAGTCATTTTACCATTGATGTGCTCTTGAGAGCGGATGGGGTTAAATATGCGGAATTGGTGCTAATGAAAGAGCTAGACAGGGAGACTCAGTCTTCATACACTGTAGACCTGGTCGCCACAGACGGAGGCAACCCTCGCAGATCGGGGTCAGCAAAAATAACTATTAAAGTAACTGACTTCAATGACAATAGTCCTGTTTTTGACCAGAACAGTTTCTCAGTCAGCCTGCCAGAGGACGCACCAGTGGGCACAGTTATACTGGACTTGAACGCAATTGATGCTGATGAGGGTCTAAACGGAGAGGTCATATATGGATTCGGAAAACAGGTTTCTCTTGAGATCCGAGAACTTTTCCAAGTGGATAATAAATCAGGGCACTTGACACTAAGGAGCCCTGTGGATTTTGAGGACAAAAGCACTTATGAGCTCGATGTACAGGCGACTGATCTGGGACCCAACCCGACCCCCTCCGTGTGTAAAATCATCATTCACGTCACTGATGTTAATGACAATGCCCCAGAAATTAGTATCACCCCGATGACCTCCATCACGACGAGCATCGCATACATCAGCGAGGCGGCAGACAAGGACAGTCTGGTGGCGCTGATCAGCACCTTGGACAGAGACTCTGGTATTAACAGCCAAGTCCACTGCACATTATACGGACACGACCACTTCAAACTTCGCCAGGCTTATGAGGACAGCTACATGATAGTTACAGCAGCAGTACTAGACAGGGAAAGGATTAGTGAGTATAACTTGACTGTCATGGCTGAGGATTTTGGGTCCCCTCCGCTGAGGAAGATCACTCAATACACAATTAGACTCACCGATGAGAATGACAACGCCCCTCACTTCAGTAAAGCCATTTATGAAGTTTCCGTGGTGGAAAACAATGCCCCCGGTGCTTTTATAACCACAGTTGAGGCCACTGACGCGGATCTGGGTATTAATGGAAAAATAACTTACAGACTTTTGGACAGTATTATAATGGGCTCCCCTGTCAACACGTTTGTGTCACTCAATTCAGTGTCTGGCTCTATATACGCACTAAGAAGTTTTAACTATGAAGTCATGAAACAGCTAGACATACATATCAAAGCAAGTGATGGGGGGTTACCACAGCTCCAGAGCACTGCTGTCATCAGACTAAAAATAGTTGATCAAAATGACAACCAACCTTCTATCATAGAGCCACCACTTTATAAAGGATCTGCTGAGGTTTTCCTGCCCAAAGATGCACCTGCAGGTTATGTGGTAACCCAGATAAAGGCCACAGATGCTGATGAAGGCATAAATGCACAGCTGTCCTACAAAATCACCGAGGGGGGACACCTGGGTTTCTCTATTAACAAAGACACAGGGAAAGTGCATGTGAGTCGGCAGCTGACGTATGATCTCACAGACAATGTCAAAGTCACAGTGTCAGTCAGTGACAATGGATTCCCTGCGCTCACCTCCACAGCCATTATACACCTCAGTTTCATAGAGGGGACTCTACCCAGTATGCCGTCCTTGGCTCAAAATGGCAACGAGGAGGTCTTTGAATGGGACATGTCCATAGCCATAATCATTGTCCTGGCAGGGAGCTGTTCTGTCCTCCTACTGGCTATTATTCTCATCACAACCATTTGCAGTCGCCGGAAAAAAGAGCCAAGGGAGGGGGGATACGATGAAAAAGAAGATGTACCAAATGTGGAAAAAGTGGAAAGTGGTCATATTGATTCATTGATTGCCAACCACAAAGGCAAAGCATTTGATGCCCATCCATTTCCAGAGAAAACACCATTGGCTAGCAGCAACACAACAGAGACAGGCTGTGAGGATGGCAGGCAGACAGCAGGCATCTTTGAGTCAAACAGCAGGGTGATGGAGGGTAAATTAAAGGTAAGTAATTCTGTTTCAGAAATATTTAAAGTTTATCACTCACTGTCTATGCGGTCTCATTTCCTTGCTAAAAATGGTATTGTATTGTCTTTGTGTATTTTCAGGGTTACTCAACACTGCCAGGATATGGAAAGGAAACGGTCAGGCCAATTACAATATGGAAGGGTAATTCATTCACGACAATCTCAGCGAGAGATCCTCACATTAGTGGCAAGGACAGTGGAAAAGGGGACAGTGACTTCAATGACAGTGATTCTGACATCAGTGCAGACGTACACAAAAAAGAATCACCGCCAACCAACAGTAAGTGTCACAAAGACAATGGAAACTGGGAACAAATACAACAACACACATACAATTAAGCCTGTGCAGTAACATTTAGTCCTTTTGTTTTCCGTGGCTCCATTTTTTTTTCATAAGCTGAAAAGAATAACATTACTACAAGACACTTTTGCAATTGTATAGTGAGCTGAATTTATTACATTCTTCCCAGATGCTTCTACTAGTATAATATTAATAGTCTTGAGTAAATGTATTCATGTTTCATTCTGAATTCTGTTTCTACAGGTCTCTGGGCTTGTACAAGCGAATGCAAAGTACTGGGCCATTCTGACCGATGCTGGAGCCCTTCAGCGACAAGGCCCAACACAAGTCTGGCCTCTGGACCACATCTGTCAACATTCTCCAAGACAGCTTCACTTCCTCGGGACACCCGAAGGGAAAACTACTACCCAGTTCATTTACCCAAAACCAACGGCCTCCAGAGCGTGTATGAAAAAGTTCAACATCAGGAATTTGATTATATTCTTGTTGGTCCACCAACACCGGCTAGAATACAAGAAACAGATGAAATATCTATCCCGGAGTATACAAACTCTTAAAAAAAAATAAAATAAATAACAGAAGCTCAAAAAGTCATCAGAAATGATTTTGTCTTTATACTGTACAGATCTTTTATCTTAACTGACTCCATGTTGGATTGTTGCAGTATTTTGTAGTTTGTCATTTGTCTTTTGGCTCATATAAGACTGTTCATTGTATCATGTGTAATATGTAAGATTTTTTACATTAATAATATATTTTTCATAATGACTCAATGTAAAGAAGAATTTTATTATGAATTTTCAAGAGCATGTGTCAGTATTTAAGGGGCATGATGTATGGACTTTTAGGCTAAATGGGGCCTCTCTGCTGTGGAAAACAATCAATTGAAAAGATTACCATGTTTGTGAGAGATTTTGTCACATTGTTGCACAAATAAACTGTTAAAAGCAAAATTATTATTGCTGTAAAGAGCAGTTTTAAATATGTGGCTATCCGGGCTCACGGCTCAAATGTTAACAACCCATTGTTCACAGAAAATACTCATGAAGAAAACAACAATAACCTCATTTAGCTAACTGAATGCATTTCATTTGCTGTAAATGCTCATGAGTTGCAAGAAATAAAATGAAGTCTTTCTACAACCACAGCTAAATTGATAATAAGCATAAGAAAATGTCATATTCTTTTCATGGTACTCAATGTAGTTAACTCCCCTGCTTGTTTTTTTTTTGGAAGGTCAAATAATCTCCTCACCTTTCTGATTGCCTCGCAGCCTGCCAATTATCGAAAAATGCAGTTAAATCTGTTTCTAAGCAACAGCAGCATAGTACATTTGAATCAATTTTATTACCATGTTTTTTTTTCTTTTTAAGGTATGATTAAGACCAAATAACCTTGACCAAGAAAATACCTTTCCACCTTCTGCCAAATCATAGAATTAAAGACAATATTTTGTATGTGACTCTGTAAGTGGATGGTGCTGCAAGTAATCCTGTATCACTGAGAAAACACTGAAGAATACTTTGTTCTTTCAGATAATGAAACAACAAAGAATCATTTCTGCATACGGGTTTGGCATTAAACAGAGCCGTCTGTTCATTTCCATTAACTCCAGAACCACTAAAGCGGAAATGCAATGGCATACGTAAATTCACACAAGTCATCGTAATTGGCATCGATAGTTTATATTATAAGATTTTCTTTGAAAGCACAGATGACTTTTATTATACATTTATCTACTTTAATGTTTTCATCAGATAAGGTCAGAAAACTAATTTGCATCATCCCCTGCATTGCTGCCTGTAAAATATGATATGAGTTGATCTGTTGAGAGCTAAAACTGCATCAAAGTTCTTTCATTCCTTTAGTTCTATCTTGCTTTATAGACCTACAGGTAACGTCCAGGTGAAGAATTTAGCCAAGAGTATTACATCATCTGTACGTCATTCACAGTTAAGTGTCAGATATCCCTCTGGAGGATAACCTGAATCTTAAAAGAGAAGCATCAGAATTGGAGGAGGAATTATACAGAATATCATGAGAGGAACTATGGAAAAAATCCAAAATACCACTCATGGACCTCGATGTTTTGAACACTGCATGCCTCCGGTAAGACAAACTTAGTAAGTTTGCCATTTAGAGATATAATTGACAACCATGACATGTAAATTAGACAGGGGATTCAGTGTTTCAGGAAATACCAGTTTTCCTGTTAATAATTCAATGTGTATATGCTTTTACTTTGATTAATCTAAACTCTTTAAAGGTACAAAGTGCCTCGACCACACCGACCTCTACTCACTTTCTAAGAATTGGGGCTGTGGCTCTTATCGTTGGTGCAGTGCTAATGTTGTGTGCATCCATGGCTGCTTTGTACCTGTGGAAGGTGACTGAGAAAAATGTGAGTGTCAACTGACTGTAGGTCTGCTTCTGCAACAGATAATATATAAGAACAAATGTTGCAAGCTTTAGTGCACAATGAAAGGTAAAGTCAGTCATCAGATGTATAATTGTGTACTCTTAAAATGTCCGGAAGCAATAAATGTGTTGATTACAGCAATAATAATTATATATCACTGTAATTAGTACCACAGTTCAGAGCGTGAAAATGCATGTTTGATGGTGTCTGTAACAGACTAAATAGATAGATGGTAGGTTTTTTTTAGTCTTCAGCAGAGGCTTATAAATGGATCAGTAATGTTTATATATCCTGATGGGCTTATTCATCACAAGTGTTTTTTCCATCTATTATGTTTTTGCGACAGTGTGATTTGCATAACTAAACTAATCAGTGATTTTAAGTCTATGCTTTGCCTGCCACCAGGTTTATAATGTTCGTTACAGTATGAACATCAATGGAGAGCTGAGGGAGGGATCTATGGCAATTGATTCTGACAATAACCTGGAGAGTTTTAAAACAGGGAGTGGAGATGAGGAAGCTGTGGAGATTCATGACTTTCAAAGTGTGAGTGAGTTTGTCCTTGTTCTCTTCTTCCTGATGTCGTTCTGCTGAGACTTTCTGTGTGCTTAGCAAAGTAGCAAAGCTGTGAGTGTAAACATGGCATCTCTGTGATTTGGTGCAGGGAATAACTGGGATCCGTTTCTTTGGAGGAGACAAGTGCTATATAAAATCCCAAATCAAAGCTATCCTTCCACACATGGGAGCAAACAACAAAGAGCTGATGATGTCTGATCCGGTATGTACACACCACCTGATTCACAATGCTTCAGATTCCTCTTTATCTTCTGCTTTTCTCTCAACATCATCATTTATGGGTTTTTTTTCACGAGTAATTCAAGGGAAGTCTACTTTTTTCCCCCTGCCAGACAGATGAAATCATGCCTGTGAGATTTGATGAGGACTTCATCATATGGGTTTCTGCTGAACAGCCACTGAAGGACACCAATTTCCTGAGCAATAAAATTATTGGCCTTTGCGGGGAACTTCCCATTTACTGGCTCCAACCTATCCATCCTAAAGGTCAGGAAAACTGGACCAGAAAACTGGATTTATATTGAACATGGCTCCTTTTGAATTACACTACATTGCTATATTGGTAATACAGTTCTGCGATTGCCCCGGTTATCTGCCGACACACTTGTAATACTGAAAATCTTGTTTAAGAAGTTGGCAAAACACTTGAACATACACTGCATTTAGAGCTGTACACCAAAAAAGGCTGCTTTCTTGTATTAAAAAGGAATGATCTTGAAATATGCAAGACTGCTTGATATCACTGCTGCTAATTTAATAATTCAGGACATCTGAGATGGTCTCAGCTATGTAGGATTGAGCTCAAAGGACATGTATGGTGTCTTGTGGATGTTGACCCAATACTCATGCCTCTTGTGGATCCCATAACAGATGGGGAGAGGAGAAAGAGAGACACACAGAGAGCCAAACGGCAGTTTAACAGGCATGAATCTGAGGCAGCTGCTGAGGAGAGGGACTCAGCGAATGACACAGAGGATGAAATCTCCAGAGTTGTGGAAGATGGGGATGGGGCACAGTCTAGCGAAGGGTCAACATTCAATCCTGAAAACCCCTATCATGTGAGTATGGCTTCATTAACAACACCGTTTATAACAAACACGTATAGGAGATGTTAAATATTTGAGTAACCATCCAGTTCTAAACCCTAAAGCAACCCTTCAGGTAACATTATAAACTCTTTAACCTGAACTTGGTGTCTCTGTCGGTTGTCAGCTGTCGGTGCAAGCTGCTGTAGCGACTGAGTAGGTGTCATATTAACTGTCATAATTACAGGTCATTGGGGTAGCAGCTGCCATTCCGTGCTGATGAACTTACAAACTGAACTCCAAAATTCCCACTGGTTTTTAAAATTCATGTTGCCTAAGAGAACTGGAATCATATGTTTGCGAGATAGAGAAGTTTTTAAAACATTAGAATTGCAAATGAGTTTAGATTGAGGAACGACTGCTCTACTAAATTAACATTGCTTTCAAACTGCAGCGCGGTGGAGGGGCCAAAGAGGAAGGAGCTATGAACTTTGACACCATGCTAGACCACCAGGGGATCTGCTGCTCAGACTGCCAACGCAGTTACACTCACTGTCAGAGAATATGTGAGCCTCTCCGTGGCTACTGGCCTTGGCCTTACAACTACAGAGGATGTCAGGTGGCCTGTAGGGTCATTTTGCCGTGTCGCTGGTGGGTGGCACGCATTTTAGGTATTGTATAAGAAAACATTCAGTTAATAATTTTCATTTTTTTAAATCCACAGGAACATTTTCTACATTTATAGCCTCTATGCTGATATACATGAATATATTTATTCTCTAAATTGGATTGTAAATACTGCCAGACAGTACTTCATGTTAGCATGATGCAGATTGTGATGAATAAATTACTATGAATTGTTTCTCTTATATAAACAGGTGATTTTACTTTGTGTGCATGTGCTACAGTTTCACATACGGTATGACAAGAGCATATAAATGCCACATTTTTCTTTGTAGGAACAGATTTACAACTGAGCACACATATTTTTGTATAATGCTGTGGCTTAATGCACTGTACTGTGGAAGTTATGGAACGAATCCAGCGGCTCAGCAGATCATGTACCTTTTTGACTGAACAGCTTCAATAAATTCTAATTACAGTATATGCTGGCTTTGATGTAGGGGTTTTTTGTGTCACATGTTGTTTTCATGGTTCCACTGGGTGCTTTCCAGATAAAGCTGAAGTGACAGCAATGGTAGCACAAACTTCCATTCACAGCTCTGAATCAGTTTGAGGGCAATGCAATTTGTGCACAGTGACATCTGCATTGATGTGAACTAATGTGAGATGAGTGTCATGGCAATGAAGGAACAGATTTCCCTGAAAGTGACATTTTTATTAAATAAATAAACAAATAAATCAGCGTTTCTTCAATGAAATGAATAGCTCGTGTATGGTAAGAACAAAGAAAAGTTTGCGGCCTAGGTTATTTTGAATACTTCAAAATCAAGAGAAGTTAGATTACTATCTCTAAAAACATATGCCCACTTTCCAAATAATTGAAAGGAGTCATGTTGCGATCAAGATGATTTCACAGGGGGTGATCCAAGCACATCAAATTACAACAGATGTGAAATTGCACCATATCTGCCACTAAAGCGACATTGAAACAGAAGCGGTGTGAGAAACCAACACAAAGAGATGCTTGTCTCTTTGCTTGGAGATCTTTCCTGGTTTTCATGGGGGTAGAGGTGCTTATCACATCTGCAGTGCTGATAAGACGGCCTCTGTGCTTCCGTAGGCTATATAATATTAATCCCTCTCCCACGTCTGCAGATGCACTTAAAGGAAGGTGACAAGCATGACATATCCAGGACCTCCTGATGGCTCGTGCTCTGGAGTGCAGCCACTAAAAGAGCCCCAAGTACCCTCAAGTGATGTAAATTTGCAGGGGGAGTCCAATTTCCATCACAGCGCTGTCACTGCTATGGTCATTAAACTAAATCATCCCGCTGTGTGTCACACAGCTCCCATTTTAAAGTCCCCTCAATAATGGAGTTATACTTGGACTACAGATTGCAGCACAACAGAGACTGTCTGACCTGACAGCAGCTGTAAGACCATCCTGAACATTATTTCATCTTTAAAAGTCACAGGCTGGAAGAATGGACATAAGAAACACCTGGAAATGATCAATTAATTAAGACGGTTTTTGTATCTTATTTGCACCAAGTAAAACATAATGGAACCATGTATAACCTGTGCATTAACTAACTGCAGCTGAAATTTACATATGACATGTTATCTGCCTGTTGCTGTTGGCAGTTTCCTTGGGTTTCACTTTAGAATATGTTGATACAGCAGCACAAGACAAAGAGCTCTGAGTCTAAGCTAGACAAAAGGAGATGAAAAACACAAAGCAAAAAGAAAGGAGAAAAAAAAACACACCACCACAAGCAACAACTCAAAATGGCATTTAAACCAAAAAAAATACATAGCTCAGAACAACAGCAGTTTTGTTATCCTCAGGCCCTGTTTCTAAAAAACTTGTTTCCTTTGCCATTCCTCTGCTAAGAAGAGAAATGTACCCCCGTTGAGAAAAAAAATTTAATGTGTTGGAGAGCGGCTCCGGTGTATGAGACAGTGGTGCCTTTTTGTTTGTCTCCCCTCTGGAGCCAAGCTTACCCTGGGAGCCCTGCAGGCCAGGGAACAAACAGAGCTTTGTGAGCACTGACCCACTGTGCCCAGTAGACAGACTGCAAACCTCCACTCCTGTGCTAATAGGAAACCACAGACGAGGAGTCCACAGACACCACAGAGGGGTGTTTTCTCGCATCCACCTGTGCTTTCATCATTGGCTATCAAAACAAGTATAGCCTCCTGAGACCCAGCAATGTATTTTTGTCCTCTGTAGTGGACAAGACTTTCACA
>JAPTYR010000015.1:23697214-23709483 GCA_029814505.1 Siphamia roseigaster | reverse complement strand
ACGAAGTAAAAAGTAATAATTTAGGCTTTGAAATGTAGCGAAGTCAAAGTAGAAAGTCTTACCAAAAAAACCTACTTAAGTAAAGTACAGATACATGCATATGCTACTTAAGTACAGTAACGAATTACATGTAATTCGTTACTGTCCACCACTGATTATAATAGTATTTTACTGCTCTCATCCATTTTAGATTGAATTGATGTAAAACGATTTTAACTTCTTTGATTGTTAATATCTTCTGTGTCATTTTTGCATTTCACAAATTCATCACAGGGGCTGGATTGGACCCCTTGGCAGGATGGATTTTATCCTCTAGACCATATTTTTAACATCTGTGTTCATCATCCTACTCTTTTATTATATGCCGGAGTCATCAGTGTGCACTTTCCGAGGAACTTTTGATCTTCCCCCTCACTAGTGTCGAGTCTTGCTATGTGAGACAGAGTTGACAGAAACTTGGGCAGACCATTCCTGAGTCCTTTTTTGATCACACTGCATTTTTTTCCCCTGCATCGCTGGGCAGTAGGGATACTTGTCATGTAGTGCCCTGGGAGCAGACTCTTCCTGTGGGAGCCCTGGGGAAGGGACCTGTGTGATAACATGACATGTGAACCAGCACTGTATGGCCACGATAAGGATTCATCAGATACCAGAGCCCAGCAAACAGTCAGGGGAAGTGGTGATAAGAGGTCGGCTTTGCGTTTGATCCACTTATTTGGTGGTGGTGAGATTGAGAGTAAGACTCCCAGCAGATTCTCATCAGACTTCCCGTTATGTCATTTTTTCAGTGGAATGAATAAACCCATGGGAGCCGATGTCCACTAACCTTGCAGCACTTGTCAGCATAAATGTTTGGTGCACAGAGGCAATTTTGCAATATGCTGTGAAGTGCAGTTTAATCTGGATTTTTTTTAAAACCATATTTCTCTAGATGGCTACATGATGAACAGCTTTTCCCTCTAATTGTTGAAATGATGAGAAATATGATCATCCTCCTTTTTGAAAACCAAATGTGAAATGATTTGAGAAGAGATCTAAGGTTAAAACTAATTTTCCTCAACAAACTGGGCCAGAGTAATGTAAAAGATCAGAGGTTTGCTTTTAATATCCAGCATTAAAAAGGTAAATTTACAATTTCCCAATTTGGGATCAATAAAGTACTTCTATTGTATTCTATTCTTTTCTAAATTATGTCTGATAGTTGAAGTCTGCAGCCACTAGATGTCAGTAAATCCCAATTTTTAAACCTCTACTTTTTCAACGTATGAATCTTAACACTTGGGAATTCATTAGGGCATTATCTTTCACATTAACCACTATATCAGTTAAATAGCAAAAAAAAGCAATGAGATTTATAATAAAATACAATCTGGTGTAAATCAGGCTGTCAAATGCCAGTATATTTTTAAGGCATTGGTTGTGGTATGCTGAGATACAGTACTTTAGACACTATAAGGAAGGAAGGAAAGCATAAGCATAATTCATGCACGGTTTAAACTGTTAGTCACTTTGTAGGAAGAAAGCCCTGAAGCTTCAGTCCTCTATATAATAATAGTGGTTATTTTCCAAAATTAGTGTTTCCTTTTTTCAAGTACAATCTGAATCTTATATGCATAAAAGTGAAAATAGTATTTTTTTTTTCTTAGGGTAAAATTTGCAGGTATTATAGCTGATAAATACTGTAAGTGCTCATGGAATCATCTCTGCCTATCCGACATATATAAAGGGAATAGTAATGTATCATTTTCAGGTCCAGTGCAGTTCCATCTTTCTATCACTTGTCTGTACTAGTGTGCAGATTTAGGAGAAGCACCCGATGGCATTACTCTGTTATGAACATCTAATAATACTCATAAAAGATACAATCTGTCCTAGTGGATCACCAGAAGACAGTGAAATGGCGCCTTTAGAAATCTTAGGATTGCCATTTTGTTTACGGCAACAATTTTATCATCCACCATCAACCACTATGAGAAAGCAATACTGAACTGCCAAAATTGCTGTGTTCAAACTCAAGTGGTGTATAATGGGGCTTTTAAAAGCATGTAAGGATGGTATTTGATTGCATCCTTGTTCTGTATGCCTCTTTTATTATTTAAGTCTTAAATTATAAGGTTAAGACAGCAGAGATGTAAAATTTTTCAGTGAGTCACTACTGAGTAGACACCCTATCATTTACATGAGAATGTAGCATTTAAGATGTAAACAGACGTCTCGCCTACATAGATGCTTCATGTGGAGATGCTCAGCAAAAAGGGAAGCATACACAGCACTTGGCTCTTGAAAACTGAGGCAAAATATTCAATCTGTTTAGTAGAGTGCAGCTGTATCGGATTGGTGACTGCGATGATTGCTCAGATTACCTTCTCTTGCATTTGATAGCATGTCTCTGGAAAAATGAAAGTAATGGTGAGGGGTAAAATGCAATGGAGATGTCAGACAAGTACTTGATTAACCACTTACAGACGCAATCTTTGCATCAGGGTATAAGGCAATGCCATCTCACATTCCCACTCAGCCTAATCCATCAAACATTACTGGTCAAAATGTATTGATTTTGCATTCTTCTCAATATCCCCTTGCCGTTAATAGAATTTACACCAGACTATCATTGTTTCAAGGAGGCCTGCCCTCCCTTTACAGTATTGCCGGGATGTTCTCACCCACAAAGAGGGCACACTGTGAGCTTGCCCTCCAGTAGGTCCAGTTGTGAGCATCTGTCAGGGATAGAAGACATGGAAATGGACAAAGCAGGCGATAATGAGACGTCTGTTAGCACGATGGACAGAAATGAAGAACAACAGAGGTTAGTCTGCGTATTTTTGTATTCTTTGTCCTATACATTCCAAAATAATACAGAAAATTATGACAAATTATTATTATTATTAATATTGTTTGAGGTTGAAACTTCCCCAACCAGTCTGTATTGTATCATAGTGGAATTGCTGTAATAAAAAAAACTCTATTTTACATAGATACATCAATGTAGACCTTGTCTTTCTGCTGTTCAAAAAGTGTGATTTAATAATTAAGTGTTTTAGTCTGACTTTAGAAAATACAGCTGAAACGATGTGTTAGGAGAGTAGTAGTGACGCAACATATGAAATGTTTTGCTTTTATAATTGTTGTTTCCATCTCTATTAATAGATGACTGAAGTCTTTTCATATTCACAAACCAATCATCCATATCATAAAGATAATAATTAGCATAATACATAGTTTTACAAGGGATGCGTGTTCTGGCAGATGCTTCCTGATAGGCTCGGAGCACAGCCTGCAGCGACGCAGTGCTTCTGATTCAAGTGACAGCGTCAGCTTGGTGACCTTAGCAGCTTTCCATGGGCACATTGATTTTTCTCCCACATTACAGATAATTGCTGGATGCTGTGAATCCTATCCTCCCAGGGCAGCAGGGAGGAGCGTCTGTAGTGTGTTGACGTTAGAGTGGCTATCTGATTTGAGGAATGTGATATCCTGAAATCTCATTGTCAGAGATTGACTTTTGTGTACTTCCTGTCCATGGTATGAGTAGATTTAACAGTTTAATAGGAGAGATGTCTACGTATGATGGGCTTATTAGTGTTCCAATGTTGTAACCCAAAAACATGCAATTGGAAAATTGTTATATTTATTGGTATGTGTCGGCAAAAATCTGGCAATATGATCCAAATCATAATACTAGGATCCTGATATAATATATTACGATATATCACAATACAAGGAAATATTTTTTGTTTCTTTTCTTTCTTTTTTAATAAGATTGTTTCATGTAAAAATTGAATTACACCAGAAATATGCACAAATACTAAACACGTTTTATTTGGTCAGGACCGGATCTAATGTTATATCACAAAACTTTCCTCTGTAAAAACTTAAATTATGTTTGACAGGCAATAAGGTTTACCATCCTGCTCAAATGGTCATAGTCTATTAGTTGTCCAGTGAACAGTCCCTGAATCATCCAACATCAGAACATTATTTTAGCATTATTACAACAAAAGAACTAACATCTGCCTCTTTCAGACGGTAAAATGTGCTTCAGGATGTCCGCAATAACCATTATGTAACAAAACAGTAAAATAATAAGAAATAAAATATAGACAAAAAACAAAAATGAACCCTCGCCATGTCTGAATTTGAACAAATACCTACAAATATCGATACAGTACTTTTTAATATCACTATAGTATCTTCAAATTAAATATCATGATATATTGTGGAACTAGTTTTATTAAGCTGTGTGTTTTAATGCTAATATCTGATCCAAAAGTAAAAACACTCTAAACACTTAAATGAGAACAAGTGCTTTGTCCAGCTCTGTTAATAGCTTTAATTAATCATGATTAATGGACTATTTGGGATTCTTCTGCAATGACAAAATAAATACATAAAATAATTGTCCTGAATTGCAGTATTGTAGCCAAATAATGTAAATCAGATTATATGAAAGAGTGCGGCTGGCTGCTTTTACAAATACACCTGTAACTTTTAGTGAAGGCCAAGCTGTATTTTAACTCTTATTATATTAATATGACTTTTCCTGTTCTGCATGGAGCCACTCTCATCATTTTATGCAAATGACTGCATCTACTGTTTGTTCTGCTCCATAAAGTAATGGAAAAAAAAAAAAAAAAAACAACCCAAAAAAACACTTCCTCTGGTATTGAGGGAAGCACAAATCTGCTTTGATGGACTAAGAATCAACATCCAGTGAATTCTGGCTTCACATTTTCAAAACATTGGCCTGCGGAGGTATGAGCCATTTCAGATTTGTTTGTTTGTTTTCGAAGGTTTTATTAGCCATGCTTTATATCACTGGGATATTGTTATTTGGTGTGCTTACCCTTAAGTGCATTTTATTAATTAATCAGATATTTAACACTGTGTCTTGCTGTCATAAAAGCTGTCAGATCAATTTGCGAGGAAGCACACAGCGTTCTATTGTTCCAAGGGAACAAGTGAGCCATCCAGCCCGTGAACAGCACATTAAATCAGCCTCAGAACACATACTCCCTATCATCAACATCTTAAATCATCACCACGCTGACCCCAAGACAACAAGCTAAATGTGATTCTCAGTCATGTTCTCGGTGAAGGGTTACTGCACTATGAACATCATCTGTCCTCACTCTAAGCAGTGTGGCCTGTATGTCACGGAAAAACAGGCCACGGATGCAGCACGCTGTGGCCCAGGGGCGAGTATTAGACCACATGATTGGACAGATTCATGTGTGGTATTTATCACACAGAAAGGTCTGCTTTTGTCTGATTTAACCCCACTCACTGCTCTGTGGTGGCCATATGGCACAGAAACGTAGATGTCAAGAAGGGAAGACAGTTTGCACAGTAATATGGTGCATATATAGCAAGCAATATTTAGATGAAAACAGGCAGATCTTGTCATTTTATATCATTTTAACATTTGTTTTAGCTACTCACGAAGCTGTATTTTTAGTTGTTGTAGACTGCTGTGTATACGTGGCATGGGATGTGTTATGCAAGCAGTTCCATTTGCTTGCAGAGGCAAAGACACGTGCCTTAGTTCATAACTAATGGAAGACTGTGTATGCCATTCATGCATGAAAGAGTTTGCATGGCATAATCCAGCGTGAACTATCATGATGTTACAACAGCTTTATGGGGAAAGGGCTCTAAAAACACAGAAATGTGGATTTAAATACATTACATATACTGTGAATAAACAAAGGTAAACGATCAACTGCTGAATTATGTGACAATATATGCGTGGGAAAACACTCAAAATGATAATAGAATAATACCTGATGCAACTGCATATGATTTAGGTTAAAATCTAATTCCATGGTTTATATAGGATTAAGGTTTGGCTCTGTTAAGGGTGACAGTTGGCAGGCAGCTAGTGATAGAGTTTGGATTATGGTTTAAGCTTTATTTTAAGCTCCCATGGATGATAAAACACATGCCCTTTCCAAATGCTACATACAGGAATCAGAATATCATTTCAGATACTGTTATGCATGTAGAAAATGCTGTAAATAATATCATCAAGATAAAACATTGATGCTTTTGGTTGCGGTTGTTTCTCAATTTGGACACATTCGTATTTGTTTTAGTGGTATTGTCCTTTTATGACAAGTGGAATCAAGTTGGAATATGAAAACACCACAGGTGAATTCACCCTAACAGAACATGTTTTTCAGGAGAGCCTTGTTCATTGAGGCAGCCTTAACCAGCACAGCAACCCATTGGAGTCCAGCTGTTCAACATTGATCCCTCTGTGTTTTCTGATGCACTGGCCCGTAATGTGATGTTATTTCATTACTGAGGCAGAAGCGACAAGCTCGGTCTCCTCCCCCAGGGCACCGGCCACTCACTAAGAGAGGGGCACTGTATGTAATCATAACTGAATGGCTTAGTCAGACAAGCTTAGTAGCCTATGGAAAGTCTAAATCAAGCAGGGAGGAACTCTGGAGTCAGGAGGAAGGACAGGAGCATTCATCAGTGAAAGAGGCTTGAAAGGCCTGGACAGGAGAAACTGAAACAAGTACTGCATTAAAGACGTGTCATCAGCAATGGACCCAGACGATAGTGAACTTGGAATCTTCACTGTCATTCAGTGAGTAGTGTGCTGTCGACTGTTACTGTTTTGTGCTCAGTTCAAGGTCCAACTGTTGCATACTGAAGAGGGAGGAATGAAAACTGGCTAATTATTGCGCTAAGCTTTTTAATGGATGAGGAGAGATGACAGAAGCGGCTGATTTTAGGGATTTGGTCTCTGTGACAGCATGAAAGACTGACTTACCACTTCTGAAAACAAATTATTGATTTACTGTGTTTGTCATTGTGAAACGGACCACTGGCTGAAGGTCACTGGTTACCAAAGTCAGTCACAGCAGTGATACTGTATTTGTTCCTGTTCCACTGTCATTGTTGTTTTCCTTTGGGATTTGAATCCCTCTTGAGGATAAATGGTGTCTGCAAACAATGTTTTAAAAAAAATGTTTCTCTCTATATATATATATTTTTAAATAGCTCCACAGTAGCATTCAAATGGTTATGTTAACTACCATGCAGAAAGAGTGTTGATTGTGTAGATTAATGAAACTTTTAAACATTAGACTGTCCAGTTAGATTCTAAAAACTACAATAACAGAGTAACAAATTGTTTGAGTTTATATATGAATAATATAGGTAATAGGAAAGTGTTAGATAATTTAGGCAAATGAGAATGGTTTATGGCATGGCGAATGTCCAGGGTTTACCCGGCCACTTGCCCAGTCCATGTTGGAATAGGCTTCAGTTCCAGGCAACCCTGATGAGGATAAGCGGATGTAGAAGATGAATGGATGGATAGATGGATGGATGAATGTAGCAAACACGACCTGCTAATGACCCACGAGAGCATGCTTAATAGCATGTTAACTGGGCATACAGTACCTGCAGGTACCTCACATCTTGGCAGCATTTCTATTGTTTTATTCACACTAGACAGAATGATCTACAGCCTCCCAGTATTACTGTGAACTTTATCAGCAGGTGTAGTGTAATAGGAAAAATAAACCCAGAATCATTTTAAAATGTAGCATAATCTAACCAGGTAACACTTCACTTCTTATCCTAATTAGCCACACCAGTGAATATTCATGGTACAACTGTGTTCTGATCTTTAAACTCCCTACTAAAAGTTGTTTATTTCACTGAATAAATCAACCGCCACGCTGGCATAATTAGTGTCACACTAACAGATCGTAAACGTTAACATGCTGAGATGGTTTAAAGGTAGATAAATATTGTCAAATACATGCAAAGAAATAAATGGCAGCTGATTTATTGGAGGTCAAAGGGTCAGCTGTGCTAAATTGGGATGAGCGAGCACACATGAGGCCTGTAATTCTGTGCGATCTGCAGTTTAAGAATTTATACGAGAAGATGACGAAATTATTTTTCCATTTGGTTTACATTTATTGATGAATCCACTGTTCTGACGTCTTATTTGTGCCCTTGTTGCATGCTTAGCACTTTATGCAAAGTGGTTATGCTCTGTTTTTTTTTAGCTTTTAAGTGCAAGCAACGTGAGCCAAATGCAGGACTTGCAAAATTTAAGCACTACTGGGTTTTAAGTGGCCAAATGTGAAATGACTGAAATCAGCTGTTTTGAAAGGGACTCAGAGAGAGGAGAGTTAAGGATCAGCGGGGTGGCAGGGTTTTATCGGTCAAAGCTTCAGCCATAGTCTCCTTAGATCACGCTCCTGTCTGACCCTAATATCCTCTGCCACTCATGTTGGCCTCTGGGCCGCAAGCCCAAATGGACAAACATAACTGTCCAGAATACGCTGAGTCTCTCAATCCGCCTGCCACAGAGCACCCTGGTCCAATTTAAAGCAAATTGTTGGCCATGTTCTCTTCAGTGCGTCCCCCATATGTACTGCCCGGACCCTTGTAGACCTGTTTCATATGATAAACTGATGTGTGTGAGAATGAATCTGAGTAATGTAATGATTCAGTGCTCGGATTCAGAGGTTTAAAATAAAATGCAAATCTGTCAAGAAAAATAAACTTTTAGACCAATCTAGTTGCATGTTATCTATGGCAAGAAATAATGACCCTGAGTGGAAGTGACAACATTTTTTTATTGCATGTATCACTCTTAGCAAAGGCACATTGACTCACCCCGCAGAGGCTTACAAGTTGTGGCATTTTAATGTAAGATGGTTGCTACTTGGCTGTGGAAACAAATAAAATCGAATGTTTAAATTCAAATACAACATACCAATTTTTTTTTTTTAATGCAGGCCTTTGCAGAGATTCACATTTAAAAAGCCATTATTTCTGTCATATTATTAAGTAAAATAGTAAAGTAAAACATTTTTTTCGGGCCTAAATTCACAGGCTTCGTATTCATTTGCGCTATTATCAAGAAACTTATTCAATAGTCATGTTGAAATAAGTCAAATATTTTACCAAATATTACAATTGCTTTACTAGCTGCTTGTGCGCACCATAGGTTAAATTACTGCAATTTTTTTCACATTGAAACTGTCAGACACATAAATAATCACACCTCTTGATTGAGTAAAGGAACAAAATGGAAGTTAGTGGTTTCCATCACAGACACCTTTATCTGTGTTGTTGATTTATGGAGGACAATTCCTTCTCTTTGGAACGTGCGGTGATTCTTCAACTGAAGATGGGGTGACGTGATGTCGCTGAAGTTAAATGAACGTATAAAGGCAAAAACCAACATCTAAAGGAAGATCACAGAGGCAATTAGATGTTTAAATCATCTGTTAATGACTATACTTCAAGTACTAGTAGCTCTTACTGTTGTGGCTTTGGACGATGGTTGTTCACAAACACCTTATGTTTATCGTCATGTCTTGAATTCCAATTTGCATTTCTTTTACATAACTGTCTACATTTATGTGTGCTGCTGAGTGCTAAACTATTTGAAGGCCTCTTGTGACTTGCGTCATCCAGTGCAAGCGTTTCGCAGCTGAGCTGTTTTGAAGGGTCAAAATAAATGCACTGTACAGTATGGAGGTCCTAATGCGCTGCTGTGAGGAGGAGACCACAGCTGGAGAGAGAACACCATTAGGTCCCTATGTCCCTCCGGCTTCTCTCATTCTCATATAATGCATAGATCTTCCAGTGTTTGTCTCTCTTATCCTTCTCAGTGTTCTCTTGCTTTCTGAAAACACACTGTACGGCTGAGGTGAGACCTGCCTGTGGGGAATTCCAGAGAGAGGGCTACATCTTTTAGTAGTAATTCTTGTGTGTCTTCTGCTCCGATATACCTCCACACACATGCATCCTGTCACATTCCTCCTTCCTCTCTTTTCCACTTTCATCTCCCAGCATCACCACCACTGTTCCTCCCTCCCCCTGCTTCTGCCTCTCGCTCTGGCTCTCCTCTGCCTCTCTCCAAAGCTGTTGTTACTGTGTGGCTCCCGCACATCATTCCACTGCGATGGAAATTAAATGAAGGTGGCTTAACACAGCTAACAGAGGCATGCTTTGAAGGATGTAACGGGGGGAAACTGCGCTGCCAGATCCTTTTCCATGGGCTGTGGATTTGTGCTACTGAGGCGAGAACACAGCAATCACTCAGCCATGCAGAAGCCCAGACAACAGGACTAATCTCTCCACCTGACTTGTGGAAGCTCCACTTTTTTTTTTTTTTTTCCTGAATAATTCAGTCTCCACTGCTAAAGACAGCGTGGGACAATGATGCCGGAATGAAGCAGACAGTAAATTTGTAGCTTTGACTGCAGCCTGCAGCACACATGGATGTTTTTAGCTTCGTGAAGATGCCAAAGCTGCCCGGGTGAGTCTAATAGACTCTGCTGTATGCGCCTTTCCATTCCTTAGTAAGTGCTGGCATGTATATATGTGGCATCATCCGGGGAGCAACACAGGAATCACATGTAGAGTGGAAAGTAGGATGATTAAAATGCTGAGTTACTGTTTGCATAAGAGAGCAAGTTGTGCAGTCATGTATGATGTGAAATGAGCAAATGAGGTAAATGAGGGTGGAGGTGGATGCAGAAGCTGATGCAGTTTGTGTATCTAAACTGTTCAAGTTCATAAATCGCTTATACTGCAGACAGTGGGTTGATGTGTATTGTAATGTCATAATCATACATATTCTAAAATATTAGAGAAAAGGCTGCAGACATTTTAATCACTTAAATCACTTGAGTTTAACAGACATAGGCAATGATAATGTGCTCAGATAGGAGTTGTAAGTTAGATTTTGAAAGTGCGTGATGAGTACTGTGTGTACTTTACATTTAAATGTATGAGCTGAGAACCATGAACAGTGAAGTAAACTCACCTATGGCTTATTGAGGGATAATGTTTAAATATAAACACTTACAGCGAATGAAAAGCAGTTAAAACCTTGTGTTACAGAACAAAATGTAAAATACATTGCATTACGGCTGTGATTTTCAATGTGAAAATAAGGGGTAATTTGCATAAAAAGTGATTTGTGTGGGAATAGCCCCAAATAATATCCTGGCCTATTCATTCATTGTCAGGGCTGACACCTCACCTAAAGCATACATGGACCTGCTAGATTGAGTAGATGTGCCCTAGTGGACAATAATCCTCCTAAGGGATTTGGCTGAATGGGAAATATTAAATCAGATACTGTATGTGTCACATATGATAGAATATCCTTTCAGTGTTTTTTTTTTTTTTCATTTTACTTATGAGTCATCAACAGACTGTGAAGGCACTGCCTGTTCTTTTTTAAATAGACTGAAAAAAAGATATTCAACAATAAAAAAAAAATTACAGCAATTTCCTATTTTTAATGATGCTGGAAGAAGTATAGCCCCGCAGGGTTCATTTTTTTTTCTGTTGTTCAATTTATAGCATCTATTTTAAAACATTTCTGTAGAAAAGGAGGTAGGTAGCAAGGAATTACCATCATGATAGGATAGGGCCGTTGTTTCCCTGTTAGCATCCCTCCATGGCAGCTCCTATGATACAGCTCCCAGTGGAATACCAACATCACTGCATGCTGTCACTGTTAATAATGCCACACAATGCTATCCCTGATTACAAGTTACCACTGCTACACTGGCTTTTTTTTTTGTTTTTTTCGGTCTCAGCTGCCAGCAGGAATTCAAGTCAGCAGGATGTTATTTTGTTAAAGGTTGATGAAATGTTTTACAGAGAAACTGTATGTGCTTCAAAGATACACTAGCAAAGGGAATGATTCCCCCTCATTGTTTCTTCCTTCTGCCTTGCAACGCCCCCAGACATTTCTCCTCTCAGAAACAAAGACACACTTCCTTTCATTTTCTTTATTGTTTGTTTTGCATGAATTGAGCTGACTTTCACATTTGATGTTTTCATTTTCTGTAAAAACCAGGTTTAAGATATTTGGTCTGAGTTGCTTTTTTATTGTCTAATGTAAACTTGGCTACAATGCAGTTACTTCCACAGTATCCCTTAAGGTTTGAACGGAGCGAGAAAGACGAGAATAGGTAATACCTATTCTAGGGGAATCTATGTGCAGGAATTAATTTGTGTGTGTGTGTGTTTGTGTGTGTGTGCGTGTGTGTGCGTGTGCGTGTGTATATGTATAGGGGTGATGTCAGGTCATTTGAGCCATCAGCTAAAATGAGCCATTTAAGGTTTGAGTATCCTCGCTCTTTAAATGTTGGCAGCCAATGACTGCAAACAATTTAAATGGAATGCTAAAACTGTACTTGATGTAAAATAGCACATTTGATTGGTGTATGGTTGACATGGTGGGCGGGGCAATGCCACACTTTAAG
>JAPTYR010000015.1:23651132-23675275 GCA_029814505.1 Siphamia roseigaster | reverse complement strand
TCAGGGGGTGTCAGGTGGCCAATTATAAGGTGAGGGGGGAATTACCTACTGAGGTATATAAACCACTACCACGTCCTCCATAAGTACGTCCGTTGGAGTCACAATTCTTTTTTTTTTTTTTTGCTGGGATAAGAGTGTGGCAGGACGCTCCTAATGCTGTTAGTGGGTGTTTGTTCAAAAAAGGCTGAGAAACACTGGTCTACAGTCACAAAAAAAAATACTAGACCACCCGCATTTTCTTCAATTTCTTGTTTATTTTAATGCCTGGCACAACGGAAGGTATATTTGTTTGGACAAATATAATGATAACAGCAAAAATGGCTCATAAGCGTTTAATTTCAGACCTGATGTTGCAACATTCTCCATAGTTTTCTTGATAATAACCAACATCACTTCATTTCTTACATCAATATGGTATTGACTTGACAAAACAGTGCTTTTAGGCATTCCATGTTTTGTCTATTTGAGTCACATGATACACATGAGTTAGTACTTGACAGCATAGCCATTGTTTTTGATTACTTTTGATGGTCTAATAATTTTTTTCCACAACTGTAGATGAAAATGAAAAACGATTACATGGTGATCGCTGGAAAATATCACTATTACTAAAGAGTCAAAATTTCAAATCTACCAGCCAGTGTTTATGTGCCCTATTACTCAATATAATAAAATATTATTTTATTATTTAAGTGGAACTGGATGAATTTCACTTGCTATAGGAACCATTTCAATGATGTAACTGTCACAAACAAAATCAGATTCACCCTTAATTCATTAGCAGTAGCAGAAAAAAATTATCAACATATTAAACTGAATCTATCTCCCCTGGCTACATACAGTACCACTATAGATACATTGGAATTGCTTATAATGTGCTTATAATATACACCATTTATTTCCTTACATTTATTTAACTCTTTCTTCGGCTGATGTAATTTATATATTAACTGCTTTTAGAAAAAAATTCTCATATATCAGTTTTCTCATTGCTGCATTCTTATGTTTAACATTAAACAGGTTTTTATAATGTAAATGATATTCTAAGCATATTTTCAAATCACTGACATTCTCAGTTAGATGCTTAACAGTTCTCTTTGTTTTCCTGCTGCCCCTAGTGTAGCTTGCACACAGCTGAAGAAGGTTGCGGAACAGTCATCTTTAACTCTCCGTATTGAGAAGAGTAACACCACCACAACCATGTCACCGTCATCATTAAGAAGTAGCACAGAGCCCAGCAGGGTAACACAGGCCAGCCCCGAGCCCGACCCATATGCCCCGGCTTTTCCCTCAAGCAGATCTACATGTGACCCGAAAACAGGCAGTCTCAGGAGGCCACGCAGGGTTCGGATGCTCAGGAGAAGCTGGAGCACCATGATGCCAGGAACCAGGAGCTTTGAAGCACTGCTGGAGAAGACCAAAGCCACACTGACCGGAAAGAGTGGCGGTCAAAATTTCCAGTCTGAAGATCCCCCAAATGTCCAGAGGCTATTCTCAGCCAAAACATTACCCAAGAGCTTCACCCACAGTTCAGTTGCCTCTAATTCATCCGGTAAAAGGTTGATGAGAGGAGCCTCCCTGTTGCTGCCAGAGTCGACAGGACCAAGAAAGGATCCAGGTACATGGAGGTGCCATGGGCCACTCAGTCACTGCTTCCCACTGAGAAAAGTAAACACTGATAGTGATGAAGACAAGGGCTCACATGGTCTGTTCCACCACAGTAATAAAGAAATATCAATCTTAAAAGGACACTGTAAACCTGAACAGGGTAATATGGCCACTGCTGTAAATGACATGAGCCTTAAAGCAAGGCTCGCTCGTGTAAATTCAATGAAGGGGAAAACCTACAGCCTTCACACAGGGTTTGCACTCGCAAGGAAGGATGCCTTAGATATGATCAGTTTGGTGCGTTCCAGTGTCCGCCATTCATCCCGAGGTGAGAAGCCGGAAGTTTGCGAGGCTGATATGGAGACCGTCTCCCAGCTGCTTTTCATGCAGGCCACGGTGCTGAGTCGTGCCTGCAGTCAGATGGCCGTAGAATACAGCAGCCCAGAGGAGTTACTGCTCACTCTGACGCACAGCTTTCACACACTGTGCTGCTTAACACAAGCCTGTATGTCACTGGTAGAAGGCCTGAGCACTGAGACTGAGAGACGTGATGTGGTAGCCAAGGTGGATGAGGTGGTCATGAACTATGTGTGTTTGCTAAAAGCTGCTGAAGCAGCATCAGGAGCTTCTCCAACTGACCAAAGTGTGAATGCATTGATACATTACTCTGCCACCATGTCTGCTATAATAAACACACTAACTCACTCACTGAAAACACTTATCAACAAATAAACTGTTATTATTTTGTCCTAATTATTGATTTTTAAAGCCATACATAAGAGACATAGGTTGAACAACCAATGTGAACTGCTGTGAAAAAAAAAAAAATCTTGCCTTGTGTATACAATATTTTATTATGTAAAGTAAAGATGAAATTATATCAATCATTTAAGTTTTAAATAGATTATATTAAGGCCTCTGTGAAGAAGCATATGACCCTCCACTCTGAAGTATATTATCTACTATTACATAGAAAGGATTATTTTAATGATGTATTGATCATATTAGGATCTTAGTAGATCATTACAACCTTACAACCTTGTTTATAAATTGTAAAAAAAAAAAAATATATATATATATATATATATATATGTTGGTAAAAATGCATACTTATAGCACTTGACAAATCATTGCACAGAACAAGACGTGGTCAAATAAAATTAACACCTATGACTTTTTAAGTTGCTAGATTCACCATAATTTAATGAATACTTTAAACATGAACACTAAGTACTTTCCTGTTATTTTTGTTGGCATCATTAAAAACTTTTAAAAAGTGTTATCACAAATGATTTCTTGTCTATTTGCATTTCACCCAGATCTATTTGCTTATTTTCAGCCTCTAATGTAGCACCGGGATATATATTTTTTTAAATTTACTGTACAAAGGCACATGCAAATTCTTCATCGTTATTAATTCTCTTTACAGCTGCTCTCTGAAGGATTAAATTCAAAATAACAGAAAATCAGTGAATTACTATTTTAGATGGTACAGGTTTCCATTATTTATACAGAAAAGTAGCCAGACTCATATTTACTTTTAGAGTTACGTTCAATAATTTATGATTGTACCATTTAGTTTAAGCCTGAGAGCAGGTTATGCTTTTTGCAGTAATGATGATTTTACTCATTTTACTTAAAGGCCTAAAGAATACATGATTTTGGAGTGAAAATGGTTAATCAATCTGTCAACTGCATGAGGTTTACAGAGTGAAAAAGCAAGGTAAATGTTCTTTGTACTCTCACATCGTCCAAAATATACAGTACTGCATACTGTCTGAACAAAATATGACTGAAAACAAGAGTCAGTCACCCATAAAACCACAGACTAAAAAAAGCCTGTATTTTAAGATGAATACATTGTGCTCTGTGCAAAATGGTAAACCTAAAGCTTAGTACTAAGTTTCATTTCCCCCTACAGGTCAATCAGAAATGAAAGTACGTGCTAAACCGATGATCACTCGGGCCTCCCCAAGTTGTGCAGCTTTACTGAACCATGAACACAACAAGACATTTTCTATCATCTTAAAGGATTCCTGTAATCCTTAGTCCCCGTTTGCCAATCACTTATTATCACATACAGTAGCTATCAGATCGGGCTTTGTAAAAAGGTAGAGGATTTGAATGTGTGTGGTTTGTGACAAATGGGAAGTGAAGCTGTTTAATAATACACACAACAGGCTAATCCAGCCATCTGTTACTTTCGCCACTTTGCCCAGCACAATATCTTAACAACTGATCATCAATGTTACATTTCTCTTGTGTGCTCGATCCAACTTGACAACCTCTTCTGCATCTCTCATGTGAATATGTTCATCCAGCTGGTGAGTATCTGCTGAGTTAGTTCAGAAATGTTAACAAACAACATGCCTATTTTTTTTTTTTTTTTTTTACTTCTGTGAAGGAGATAGGACTTGATTTTTAAATGTAAAACGAATGACACTCTCATACTAGTTCCTAATTGTATTTTACTGTATACATTTCCTTTGTATACACTATGTTGTTAGCTTTATTACATTATTCTCCATTTTTAGCGTTTATTGTCCTGCTGAATGTTTGATAAATACATTAGATGATTTTATGTGACATAATGTACCCGTGTTACTTCTTTACAACACATACTCAGACAATCAACTGTGTTTCTGAACAGATGTATGTGTTGCTGTCGGGCCTGTGGTGTTGTCTCTACATATCAACGGCAAGAATCGTGTACCCCAAAACCCTGCCGTGTGATGTAATTGAAGATAAGAATGGTAGCGTGGTGAAAGTGGACTGCACTGAGAGGAGCCTCAAATATGTCCCCCTCGGCATCCCAAGTGAAACTACCAACCTGACTCTTACCATTAACCATATCCCTACACTAAACTCCACCTCCTTTCATGGTCTGGATAACTTGACGGAGATTGACATGAGGTGCAACTGTGTTCCTGTCAAAATCGGCCCCAAGGATCACGTTTGTGTCAAGAGTGTGACAATAGAGGAACACACCTTCTCGAGCCTGAAGAATCTGCGGGCGTTGTATCTCGATGGAAATCAGCTCGACAGTATCCCCGAAGACTTGCCATCAAACCTAATCTTACTGAGCTTAGAAGTCAATCACATTTATAAACTTTCGAAAGCAAATCTTTCCAGCATCCGTAATATCGAGATTCTTTACCTGGGTCAAAACTGCTATTTTCGTAACCCGTGCAATAACTCCTATGACATAGAGAACGGTGCATTTTCACAGCTTATCAATTTAACACTGTTGTCTCTTAAGTCAAATAACTTATCCAATATTCCACAGGAGTTACCCACAAGTCTGAAGGAGTTATATCTGTACAACAATAACATCAGAGAAGTCACGGAGGAGGATTTCAAAAACTTAACAAACCTTGAGATTCTGGACATTAGTGGGAACTGTCCTCGGTGCTATAACGCCCCTTTTCCGTGTAATCCATGCCCAAATAACTCACCACTTAAAATTGCCAAAACAGCTTTTAAAATGCTGGTGAAACTCAAAACCTTGCGTCTCCACAGCAACTCTCTGAATTTTGTGGAGCCTGAATGGTTTATCAATACGCCAGAGCTGAGAAGACTCGATCTGTCATCTAACTTTTTAGCAAGAGCAATAGAGGATGCTGCCTTTCCACAGTTCCTTGGTAAACTGGAAGAACTGGACCTATCATTTAACTACGAGCTTCAGATATACCCTCAAACACTGAAGCTGAGCAAGCAGTTCGCGTTGCTCACCTCGCTTAAAATTCTAAGGTTGAAAGGTTATGTTTTTCAGCAGCTACAGCCAGTGAGCATTGCACCTTTGAAAAGTTTACCAAATCTAGAAGTTGTAGATTTGGGAACAAACTTCATTAAAATAACAAATCTTAGTATTCTGATGGAATTAAAAAGCTTCAAAATAATAAGTTTGTCAGACAATAAAATATCTTCACCCTCTGATGGGGAAGATACTGTTGGTTTGTCTGGAGGTGAACCCTTGTACTGGTCTCCCATGTCTACCGCTGACCAATACACAAGTAGAGAAGTCAGAGAGATTCATTACTTCAGATATGACGAATATGCTCGCAGCTGCAAATACAAAGATAAAGAACTGGGAACTGTTACGTCTTTCGTCGACAAGAAATGCAGTCAGTTTGGTAAAACCCTAGATGTGAGCAGAAACAACATTTTCTTCTTGCATTCACGATTTTTAAATCTTAAAGAGCTCAGATGCCTCAATCTGTCTGGGAATGCGATGAGCCAAAGTCTGAATGGCTCTGAATTCACCTATCTGACAAACTTAAAATACCTGGACTTTTCCTCAAATCGCCTGGATTTACTCTACCCCACTGCCTTCCAAGAGCTGAAAAATCTGGTTGTTTTGGATATAAGTAATAACAACCACTACTTTGAATCAGAGGGCTTGACACACATGCTTAATTTCACTAGGAATTTAAAGCATCTCAAGATACTGAAGATGAACCACAACAAGATCTCCACCTCCACTAACACGGAGCTGGAGAGTGACTCACTTAAGAGGTTAGAGTTCAAAGATAACCGATTAGATATGTTGTGGAGAGACGGGGACACTAGGTATGTTAATTATTTTAAAAAGTTAAGAAATCTGACTCTCCTTGACATCTCGCATAACAACCTTAAAGATATTCCACAAGAGGTATTCAGCGGTTTGCCTGATAAACTGTCTGAGCTCTACATCAGGAGTAACACACTAAAATCTTTTAGATGGGAGGAACTAAACCTTCTGCTTGCTTTGCAGGTTTTAGATCTAAGTGGAAATTTTTTAACTACTGTTCCTCATATGCTGTCAAACTGTACCAGATCTCTCAAGAAGCTCATTTTACATCATAATAAAATCTTAAAATTAACACCGGATTTCCTCAAAGGTGCCTACAGTTTAACATATCTGGACCTTAGTAGTAATGACATAGAATACATAGAAGAATCTAGTTTCCCTGATGATGTTGTTAATAAAATGCATAAATTGCTGCTGCACAATAATAAATTTCAATGCAATTGCAATGCCACATTATTCATCCAGTGGCTTAACAGGACCACAGTGACCATCCCCAAACTGGGAACAGATGTTAGATGTGCCTCTCCTGATGCAAAGAAAGGTGATCTTGTTATCTCAGCCAACTTGTCGGCCTGTCAGCACCGCTATCTGTCACTCATCCTCTGCACCCTCATGAGTTCACTTATTCTCAGCTTTGTCACCCTGTCCATCTCCAGCCATCTCTTCCTATGGGACATCTGGTACATCTACCACTTCTGTAGGGCCAAACTCAAAAACTACGGCCGCCTCCACTCCCCAAGTTCCCTCTTCGATGCATTTGTGATATACGACAAGACGGATCCTGCAGTATCAGAGTGGGTCATGAAAGAAATGTGCGTTCACCTGGAGGACCGTGGTGAGCGTCGTCTCGAATTATGTTTGGAGGAACGTGACTGGATCCCCGGGTGTCCCCTGATCGATAATCTCTCCCAGAGCATCAACAAGAGCAAGAGGACTGTGTTTATTCTTACCAATAAATACATTAAAAGTGGAAATTTCAAGATAGCTTTCTACATGGCCCATCAAAGGCTGATGGACGAAAAAGACGACGTTATCGTACTGATCTTCTTGGAGAAAGTACCGTGTAATTCAAAGTACCTCAGATTAAGAAGAAGACTGTATAGCCGCTCTGTTTTACAGTGGCCATCAAACCCTCAAGCCCAGCCATACTTCTGGTTCAGCCTAAAAAATGTGTTAGCAACTGAAAGTCACAAACAATACAACAATCTCTTCAAAGAGATATTGTAAATTTACTGTAAATTGTGTTTCAGACAATGTAGTACTTACTTCCCTCTTGGATTTTACATTTTTCTAAATCAAGCTTTATGCAGAATATTGTGTGAGTATGTTACCATTTAAATATAGTAAAATTACTGGAACATGATTGAACAATAAGGCCATATTACTTCCCTGTTTACTACTAAACATACAAAGTGACTGACTTGCTTTTTTTTTTGTCATCTCTGAATTGAGGTTACACAGAAAATGCTAACATAATATGAAACTCGGAACTGAAACGAATGCACTTCTTCAAATCATAAGCTTCTTGTGTGGCAGAGTATTACTTGATTTGTGAAAAGTGCCACAGCTGCTGAGAAAAGGTGCCAGGACTATTTTAATTTCAACTTTATCTGAAGAAGAATTTTAAAAAGTACATGCAAAATGGTGAGTTTTACAGATGTGTTCTCCAGGTTTACATTTATACATAGTTGGAAGTTCAGGTTTTAATAATTTACAGATTATGTCCAACATTTATGCTGCTTTGAAATGTCTTTGTATTCTGTAATTATTGTCTATTCCTTGATTATGTGGTTCTGTGCTTAAAAACTTTACAAGATAATACAATGCATGTCCTAATGCTATATTTTGTACATTAATTACCCCCAAAAATGTTTGAGTGCTTGTAATATTTGTTGAAAACTGTTATAATAATGGTGTTTTCCACAGTAAATTAAACTCCAACTTGAACAAAGTGTCAATCGTATCCTTTATCTTTACCACTAGTACCACAGAACCTATTATATATTATCCTACTATGCAGTAATTTTTACTATCAATATTTTATAGATACCTCCTTCTGTTCCAAATCATTGTTTAAACCATATATTTTATTGGAATTTTTAATGAAAGTCCTCAGCTGGTAAACTTTCCTGCCATGTACCACGTTGGGTGAATATGTGAATATGAACATTTGTTAAATCAAAGTAACACAAGATAAACTGCATATATTAACATGGTTTATTTTTTTGGCCGTATTTAATGGGGAATTAAAGTAAAGTGAATAATAAAAGTATTTTGAGCCTCGTGTTTCTGATAAAATATCAAGCTTTATTTCCTGTTAGATGTCACACAACTGAGAAACTACCGCCCCCTGCTGGATAGAAAATCCCAACTTTACAACAAACTGCAATGAAGACTGTTCAATGTGTCTTTGTATTGTTTATTTACAGACTGTCAGAGGTTGGATGTGCCTGGTGCTGTTTTGTCTGTGTTGCCATCATGAGATTCAGCCTACTGCATGTACACCTTTGTGGATGAAACGAAACTTCCCCTGTGACGTCTCAGCCAATAATGCCTCTAAGATTGTGTTCGACTGTAGCAGACGTCTCCTGAAACATGTACCTGACGGGATAACTCGCAATGTAACTGTACTCGACTTATCGCTGAATAACATCAAGAATATTTCAAAGACTTGTTTTTCTGAACTGCTGAATCTCACGCTACTCAATCTCAACGAGGCCAACAAAAACAAAGTGGTAACCATCGCTTCTCAGACCTTCAAGAACCTGACAAAATTGCGTACGCTGAAATTGAGTGGTAATTGTCTCACAAAAATCCCTGACAATCTGCCAGTCAGTTTGAGAAACCTGGAGTTTAACAACAACAAGTTTCTGTATATGGATCAACGTAATCTTTCCGGCCTAACAAATGTGACAAGCCTGTCGCTATCGAAAAACTGTTACAGCTGGAATCGATGTAACAAATCTGTTCAAATTATGAATAACAGTTTTGGACACATGACCAACCTACGGATTCTGGATTTATCCTTTAACAATTTAACCTGTGTTCCCAAAAATCTACCCCAGTCACTTCATTTGTTAAATCTCGCTTCCAATAGCATACAGTATATATACGAGGATGATTTTATTGGCCTACATAATTTAAAGACTTTGAAAATACAAGGGAACTGTCCAAGGTGCCAAAATGCTCCATTTCCTTGCGTCCCTTGCAAAAACAATTCTCTTCAAATCCATCCTAATGCATTCTACAGTCTAACGAAGCTTACATCACTGAATCTAGGAGGGAATTCACTAGATCATCTGAAATCCTCCTGGTTTGAGAAGCTGATTAACCTCAAAGAACTGTTTCTTGCATTTAACTTTTTACAGCAAGCAATAACTGGAGAAGCAAAATTTTTAACAAATTTACACAAAGTGGAAAGAATGGATCTCTCATTCAACTTTGCATTGAAGTCCTACCCTCTAACGTTAAATCTTTCAAGTGATTTTTCAAATCTTGTGTCACTTACAACGTTACATTTGGAAGGTTTGGTTTTCCAGACAATTGGGCCACACACACTCAAGCCCTTATATGGACTCAAAAATCTGTCTGCATTGAATTTAGGAACAAACTTCATTATTCAGCTTACTCCCAACATATTCAGCAATTTTCACCATCTGAAAATGATTTACCTTGCAGAAAACAGACTGTATCCCATTTCAGTAAAAAATCCTCCACATCCAAATAATGGCTATAGTGGGAGGTCAGGGGACCTTTCCATTTCACCTATCATTAAAACGCATCCGAAAGACTTTGCGTTTGAGTTATCGCACAGTCTTGTGAAGCAAGAGTGCTTTGACTCAGGACGAGTGCTAATTCTGAGCTCAAATAATCTTTTTTTTATTAGTCCAGAGCAACTTAAGGTCTTTGAAGATATTAAATGTCTTAACCTATCAGGAAATGGATTTTCAGCAGCACTTAATGGAACAGAATTTGCAACATTGCCTAATCTGACCTACCTGGATTTATCATTCAATAAAATTGACCTGGCCTATAGTCATGCATTTCAAGAACTACAGAAACTACAAGTACTAGACCTCAGTCACAATGCTCATTACTTTGAAGCATATGGGATAACGCATAATTTAAATTTCACACAAAATCTACCTGTTCTGAGAGTGCTAAATATGAGTTATAATGCTATTTCCACATTAACATCGAAACATATAAGCAGTAAATCACTAGCAGAGCTCCAATTCCAAAGAAATTATCTTGGCACTCTTTGGAAGAAAGACGATAGAACATATTGGACTCTTTTCACTAATCTTACTAATTTGACAATTTTAGATATATCTTACAACAACATTGTACAGATTCCAGCAAAGGTGTATGGTCATTTGCCGTGTAATCTCACCAAACTAACAATCAGTCATAACAAAATTACTGAGTTTTTATGGGAGAAGCTGCAACATTTTCATCAACTTCAAATATTAGACCTAAGTTACAATTATTTATCTGACGTAATGATTAAAAAAAATGTTGCCCATAGTTTAACTTTGCTTGACTTGAGTCATAATCACATTTTCCACTTGGACAATGGATTTTTAAGAGGTGCAAACAGCCTTAAGTCTCTCAGTCTGAGTTACAACAAACTGACTATCATCAATCAATCGACCTTCTCATCAGCACCAGAGAATCACATCCAGACTTTGTACCTGCAGAAAAACCCTTTTCAGTGTACATGTGATTCGTTAAATTTCATTGTATGGATTGAAAAAAGCCAGATAAAGATCCCTAGATTGACTACTGACGTGAAATGTGACACGCCGGCCAATCACAAACCTCAAATACTAATCTTTTTTGACATTAGACAGTGTGTAAATGACAGTCAGGCATTTTTAATCTACATTCTCACAAGTTCCTTCATCATTATTTTCATGATTGTCACAACAATTGCTCATTTGTTTTATTGGGATGCGTCCTATGTCCTGCATTATGTGAAAGCTAAACTAAATGGATACCAATCTCTCACCTCACCTGACAGTGTTTATGACGTTTTTGTGACTTATGACACCACCGACCCACATGTTTCTGAGTGGGTGATGGGGAACCTGAGGGTAAAACTGGAAGAGGAAGGAGAGAAGCATCTCCCTCTGTGTCTGGAGGAGAGGGATTGGCCTCCAGGAGTACCACTGGTTGATAACCTTACTCAGAGCATCCGATACAGTCGAAAGACACTGTTTGTCTTAACAGAGGGTTATGTTAAGACTGGGGTTTTCAAGCTGGCCATGTATTTGGCCCATCAAAGACTGTTGGATGAGAATATGGACGTAATCGTGCTGTTAATGCTTGAGGATGTGCTGAAGCACTCTCACTTCCTGCGCCTGAGGAGGAGGTTATGTGGGAAAAGTGTTGTGGAGTGGCCAAAAACTGCAGCCGCTGAGCCCTGGTTTTGGCAAAACCTGAGAAGTGTAGTCAGAGTAGACAATGAGGCCATGTATAACAAGACCTATTTAAATTACTTCACCAGTAAATGACATCACAGACAACTGTTTGGGAAATGAATAAACTCACACAATTCTTTAGGCCTTGATCAAGTCATCCACTGTTTTTTTTACTCATCATATGTCTTGTAATTTTTTATGAATAGTGTATTAAATGAATAAACTCTATTTAAATTATTTTCCATCTTCACTACATATGATGTAGATCATAACACAGGCTGTAAATTATTTGGCATTATTACCTCTGTTTAATTGTTGCTTTTAATTTTTCATTGCTGCACTGTCTGTATTTATTCAGGTTTTTATTTTATCCGAGATTGCATATACGTAACTTGTTTGAAGTTGTAATAGGGCCTTCCCTGAGGGATTAATAAAGTTCTATCTAATCTCTAATCTAATTCAATGTATTGTATTGTATCTATGTGTTCATTATTGAACAACACTAATAAATTTCTAGAAAAATTATTTTGAGTTGAATCTGGCAGATTTTGTTATAAAAACACACCTCATTGCACCATCTGCTTATTTAGTTTAGTTTAATTTAATTTTATTATATAGAAGTATAGAGTAGCTGCAGTTGTCATGTTTGTCCACATGGTGTCACCATAGATTCTAAATCAAAAACTATGAGCTACACCTCGTTACGATTCCTTTCAATAAATCCATTTATACATTTTGTTCAATATCTAAATTAAACCGAACCGTTTAGATGATGAAGGTAGTATACTAAAAGAGAGTGAAATATTAAGTTTTCATTGACCTAAATGCAATGCAACCGGCAACTCCGGCCCTAATTTTATTTTTATTTTCTAAAAATTAATTCGTTCACTTGAATAAACCTAGGAATCCATTAAAATATTAACTTTATATCAGTCTTTCTGTATTTATTTGTGAAATCTGAGTGTGACGTCACGGGCTCATTTGCATACTGTGCAGTATTTAATGCGTGATTGAGTCTGCGTACGCCACTCTGCTCCTGCGCCAGCTAGTCGTGTGTCTGCTTCTCTGTGGTCAAAAAAACCCCGGTGAGTATCTTTCACTGTATTATTTATGCTGCAATGTAATTATTTCTATTCTTTGTTTCGATATACGCTATTATTGAGTGTCCGCGATCCGTTAGGAACCATTAAACTGATAAAACGTTTATACTGATGGGAGTGGAAACTTCCAGATGAACCCATTTTGAGCTCCTTGGACTAGAACAATGGATACCATGTTTTGATGATTTTCTATGTGTATTTAATGTGAGTGAACATGCAGCACCTGTAGGTTGTGGTTTCCTTGAACCTTCTGCAGATGCTCCTCCATCTGTTCTAAAGGGCGGTGGTTCTTCCGCTGTTCACGTGCACTTTTTGTATTGTCTCGCGAACAAAGCAGTTCAGTAATCTCAAACTAAACCGCACAATTATCTGCCAACCAATCGTTTATGTCTTTTAATCTGACTGAACTAAAGGGCTCTTTCCCTCCTTCCCCCACAGAACACATTCAAACATGTCTGACAAACCCAACCTGGAGGAGATCACAAAATTTGATCAGAGCTCCCTGAAGAAGACTGAGACCCAGGAGAAGAACACACTGCCAACAAAAGAAAGTATGTACTAGGCCTCTGCACTAACTCAGCCCCTCATGCACCTACTTGAAGTGCATTCTTCCCCAAAATGTGTTAATTTGTTTTGCTTTTTTCTCTTTTTTTTTTTTGCAGCCATTGAACAGGAGAAGGCTTCATCATGAAGACCAGTCCTCCTACGCACTGCACCTCCTGCAAGCCTTCAACCTTTTCTGAATTATGCATTCCAACCTCCTCTACTACTGGCTAAATGACAACTGTACCAACACTTTCCTAGATTTTCCTCAGTATAGTAGGGGTGCATGGTTTTTCTGGTCATTGATTCCTGTGGTGTCATGGCGCTGAAGAGTAGGAGTGTCTTGTATGAACTGGGGGACCAACACCTATGATTTTTCATACTTTGTCAAGTGAGCTTTTTTTTTTTTTGTAAAAGCAAATATGGAATGCACATGTGAAATATGCAAATAAAAATGTAAATTCTCACTCTTGTTCATGGTCTTTTATATAAAATGACAAGGTAAATATTGGATTAATTTGCAGCCACTTACTAATTTAAGATGACTGAACAATTCCTGCAAATGGGTCACCTATTAGGACCCGATTTAATCACTACAGGAAGGTGGTGACCTTATGATTACAGGGGTCAACTATTATCAGTCTCTGAATGCAGTAGGGTCCCTCTTCAGACTACAAAAATGTTAAGTAGTCAACTGACTTGCTTCTGTGAAAGGCTTGTATCAATCAAAGCTGGAATATTCCTCATTATTGAGCCTTAAACTACAACTTCCAAGTTACAGCTGGGACTAGGATGTCTCCAATCTGTACCTTAAACGGCCACTGGTTGAAAAGCGGTTTTCCCACTGCTAATCAGCAAGACTTTAAAGTGCTATTAAAAATATTGCTAACTCAAGGAAAACAAAAGAACAGTCATCTGGGGGAGGGGATTACGTAACTGTAGTACATCTCCAACTGTACTGTATAGACCAGAACAGCTGTGCTGAAATAAACAATGGGGTCTGCTGAGGGACTGGCACGGATTCACATTTGTCTTCCCATGAGACTGCAGTTTATCTAAAGTAATTTTAGTATGAGAAAAGGGCCTGTTTAGTTTCCATTTGCTGTTTTTAGGGAACACAAAGCCCCAAACCTGAAACATCTGTTGTTTCAGCCACTGTCCCATGATTCTGTACAGCTTGGTCTCATAACAGTTTGTCAGGGTCTTTCAACAATGAGTGGTTTAGAGAACATGTTAGCCCAGTACTACATGACACAGGACACCACCACAGCCTGTTTGTCTCTGCATTTTGTCGTAGTACTTAGCTTCTTGGACAGACTTAAAACCCTTTCAATGCAACTCAAGTGTTTGGTGTTTCTCAGTCAAGAAATCTAAGGGGAATATGGGAAAAAATAAAAAATAAAATCCTGATTTCTCCAACTAAATTATTGTATGATTTTTTTTATTTTTTTAATTTTTACTACATTTTCTTGACATACCTTCCTGAGCTGACTATAGAGGTTTTTTTCTTTTCTTACTTTTGGCAACCATTGCTGTCTAGTTTAGTAATTTTCTGTTTTGGAATGGGCGGCCATGCGCTGTAATGTAGGTTCAAGCAAGCATGCCTTTCTAAATACTGCAACACTTTATGGCCCGGTGTTAATTTGATCCCTAAATAATAATTTGTACCTGCTTAAGTGTGACTTCGTGTCTCACAAGCTCTGTTACATTTGCCCAGGAAGCGAGGGGGCTTGCTTCATTGTTTCTTTTTAAAATTCTGTTCTATTTTTTTTTGTTTGTTTCTTGTTTTTTTTTTTTCATATATGTGCTTTGTATCCGTTTTGTTCTGTATTTAAAAAAAAAAATCCTATTGTTTGGATTTTTTTCCCTGTAGTACTGTTATTAAATAAATAAATAAGTAAATAAGTATGTGTATTTTATTTCCTCATTCCTGTTGGTTAGTGGCATTATAAGCTTTAGCTCTCTGTCAATATTAACCCTACAGTGTTTACCCATGTCTACTGTCTGCATAACTATGATGTCAACCCTCATTCAAGACCTGATCACTGTCCACGAAAGACGATGCAAATGACGCTGAACTGACACTAAAGGCTGATTGTGATGAACTTGGCCTGAGGCACTAAGAGGCCACCTGCCAGCGTTGTGACGGGGACCCTCTGGGCTGGCTGTGACTTGGACAGACTGCAGCCTGCTATGACGAACACAGATGCCCCTTAGATTGCACATGGCTGTCTACGCAATGAAGCAACTGAAGAGGCCTTAAGATTATTAAAAACCACAAATATCACTTTTTCTAGTTGTCTTTGACTTAGTTTTACATGGTTTCGGAATAATCTGTAAAATTATAATGATACACATTCCTTAAGTCGCATCATCATCATGCCGTATGAAGACAGTTCAATGAATCATTTCTTTGTCTCATTTTGGTCAACTACTATTTCTACTTTGCTAATATGACTACATGTGACATCAGTCTATAATGGAGCTAAAAAATTCATGCAACATCATTCCCTCATATTGTTTAACAGGAAACCCTGCACAGCAAAACATAACACGTTCCTGCATATTATTATTATTACATGAGGAGGGGTGTGACAGGATCACACAGCCGCAGGCAGCAGCAAGGTGAAACTCATTTATGTGTCTGTGCTTTTTCAGTATGTTCAGCTGGAATCCTGAATGCCTGCCACATCTTGCTTTCTCTGTTTCCATGGCAGCAGACAGCTTTCTACACATTTTTTTTTTTCATGATCAGAATGCAGACCTGATCAAAACAGCTATGGGAGTAATGAGTTCCATGTAGCAAGAATGCTTAAATTAGTACAAATATAAGTGACTAGTGATGTGTGGAGGTGTAAAAATAAAGGCATTATATGTAATTTTATGCAGATGTGCAGTGGATTAGGGTTAAGGTATTTCAACTGTAGAACCATTTACTGTGCAGTTTAAACACAGTGATGTTCCATTCTAAAAATAAGCAGTGAGAGGATGTATAAAGAGGATGTAGTAGATATGTTAAGTATAGAGCAGCTCAACTCTGAGGGAGATCATTTTTGCTGGTGTGCTTTCCACATAGTGCAAGTCAGGAAGATACATGAAACTTCGCCTCTGGGAAGAAATGTTAAAATTTCTAACCTGTCTAAACATGTTTCTCTGCTAAGAAAGGGATTACATTTTAAGGGTTTAAGGAAGCTGCGAAGCACTCATGTTGAGAACTGTGTTCTACTCTAATGGAATTACTGTGAATATATCATATTACCACCAAATCTGCTGAGGCCTGTGCTATTTATTACATAAAAGAAAAGCAAGAAAATCAGTTGAAAATGACTGAAACTACATTCTAGTCAAGTCTTTACTGTTGACAAGGAACACAGCTATTTTTAGTAATGGTTTGTTTATGACAGTATATAGTTTTCATTTTTATTACTCAGTGTGGGAAAAGAAATGTTTCACTGAATACATGTCAGTTCCGCTAGTCTTTTATGTGTGTTTTTAATTGTAGAATCAGCAAAATCTACCACTGTTAATATCATAACTTTAAATGTAGGAACCCATTTGGAAAAATAAAAAAAAATGTACACATATGATACTGTCTGTGTTTTTCCTACAGACTTATTGTCCTAAATATCCATACAATTATTCTAGAGAAGAGGAAGATGTTAAGGTTAAAAGTAAATATGCGATGTTTCTTAACCCATAAAGACACTGTCACCGATGACCACAAACAACTACTGATCTAAACTTTGTAATATCTTCTGAACCACTGAACCTAATGTAAATGTAAATAATTTTAGTAAAATACAGGTTTTCATCTTTTCATAGTCACAGGCTCTACAGTTACTGTGGAAACACCGTCTTCTTCTACTACATTGATTCACAAGTAAAACTAACGGATTTGATAAAAGATAATGGATGGACATGTTTTATATTCAGTCATTGATATCTGGGCTGAAAAAGTCATTTTTTTCCTCAATTTACTCTGTTTTGGATAGAATAATCATCTGCCTGATCACTAAACTAAATACAGAGAAAATGGATCATTTTCACTGAAAACAAAGCCAAATACAGAGGATGATATTATAGTAAATGGTGACAAATCACTTAAGAAAGGTTAACTCTAGAGAAAAATTGTCACAAAAGTAGCACTGGGTCAATCTCTGCATTTTGACGTCAAATAGTGCTACGTATAATTCAAGTATTTTATTGCTTCATATAAGATGTATTTATTTTTGCCACTTGTAATCAGTAAACTATGATTACAAGCCAAAGACAGGAAAGAAAAGGTTCACTGGTCTGTATGTAGGGAGGTTCAGAGCCTTTATGTTCACCATTCAGAGTGCACCAAGGAAAAGACAATTCATCTTTGTCTCCATTATTATATCCATGGTGGGAAAAAGCAGCCCTGCTATTGTGTCATAGGTAGACACAAAAACAGAGGGTGTGAGCAGGCCAATCCAGTCACACACTACAATGGTTGCTATGTGTGACAAAAATACTCCCCCAAAATTGGTGTTCCACTTAAGAAAATGTCTGAAAACGGAAAACATTATTTTTCAGTGTCCATCTACCTACTGAAAAATAAATCTGGACAAAACTAAGTAGTCGGTGAGATTAATATGTGTTTCCCTACAGACTGAGCAAATAAAAACAGCAGATACAAAAACATGGAGTTGCCTGACCTGTTTTTTTTTTTTTTTTTTTTACTATTCTCTAAGGGCTGTTCTTAGATACAATCATGAAAAGCACAGTCCTGCTTACAGTAGCAGAGTAGTAAAAAAAAAAAAGTACCTTGCAGTCATTGCACTCACATAAACTACATGACGAAATGTGCTTTACAAATACAAACAAGGAAAACAAACCAGTCTAACAGGACCTATAAGTAGGGCCTGAATGAGATCTATGTTTGAAATGAAAACCTTAGGGCTTAAATTTCTGCTCACAAAAAAATTGTCCTGCCCTTCCCTTAAAACTGTAAAGGCACAGAGTTTGACATTCATATGAGGAAGTAAGAACTGTTCAAATTTGGTTGCATAAAGATAGAGAACTTGCATCTTCTTTAGCTCGCTGGAGTTGATTTTTTGCAATCTCATTAGCTAGGCAGATGTGTCCAGAGTGTACTGACGAAGACACAGTTCAGTGTGATTCAATGTGACATGTGCAGGCAACCTTTCAGTCACAAGAGAATCACTGTGGTGAGCTCCGTAACTCACCAGCTGTGAGCCTGGCAGCTCTAATGCCCTCTCAATTCTAATACCCCACTCCCCTGTTGACCCCTAGCACTATAATATGAACGGCATGAAGACTCACTGTCAAGAAATAAGGTGTTAGATAATGAGAACGAAATAAGGGCCGGCGCTACACAGATAACATGATCATGTGTGACAGACATAAAGGAAGTGAAAAGAGTAAGTGCAAAGGAAGACGCCACGATGCCACGACATCCTCGTGCCGAAGTCTAGTGGGAAGAGTCGCAATGATCATGTGATGCAAAAATTGGAAGTTACTCGTTCACTGAGCAGGAGAATGTAGAAAAATCTGAGCTCTACCGATTATTGTAAATTTAACCTTTATTTATTTATTTATTTATTAAGAAAGAACATGATCCAAGTTTTATTTCATTACTTTAACACATTGGCCATCTAGTGATTCTTTTCTTTCACCAACACTTATCAAGTTTAGAGAAATTCCTAAGTTGTTTTTTTTTTTTTTTTTTTTTGCTAAAGGGAAGAAAAAAAATCTTTGGGCTGTGCAGAGATTCAGACTTCAGTGAAAGCTGTAGCAGTCTCTTATTCTGTCCTTTAAACCACAACACACAAAATACACTAACTATGCACGGCCGACATGATTAGACACAAACAACTAAAGCCACACTAATGATGTTATTCTCCAGTTAAGTCCTTTTGGTTTGCATATATCATTAGAAAGAAGCAGTCTACATTTCTTGACAAACTCTCAGAGCTCCTGAATGTGTCAACTTCTCTGTTCCTCCCACTTATGTAGTCAGAGGAGTATTACTTAATCTCTGGTTTTCCTTATTACTTTATCTGCACACAAGCATTTTTCGGAGATGAGGAAAATGAACTCCTACAATGTACAGCCTTTTTTATTTTACTAGGTATACTACGCTATAATGATGATGACGATGATTATTAGTTGTAGAAGTATTTACTATTATTATGTTTTTTTTAATTGAGAGAGAGAGAGATCTGTAACTTAGTGTTATAAACTGACTATATCTCATTGTCATGTGCTTGTAACAGGAACTTCTTGTCTGTAGTTTTCAAGGTGTGTAACAGGAAGTGGTTTGAGAAGTGCAACATCACACGGCACAAGAAAACCACTGCTGTAAAATTAACTATCACAATGCGATTTACAATGCATTGCTTGTTTGAAAACTGTTTAGGAACATGTTTAGTTCCTAATATATAACCAGTAACAATGTGTATTCTGATAAGACAATGTATTTGTTTATCAGGGCTAACAGCTGTTCTTCTTAGTTATAGTAACTCTGGTGCAATGGTCTATTTATATATTTGAGAACTAGTGAGGCTGAGGTATTTAGTTTTACATGATATATGAATTTATCTGCTTTATGTGGATGTATTGCAGTTGATTTCTATACTACCTGATCCTATTGTATATTTTTGGTGCAGTACGTTCAGTAAAGTGCATTGAAAGTAGGAGGCTCTGGTCCTGGATTCAGACTGCTTGATGAAAACAGTCTGAGGAATGTGCTTAGCTATCACTGCTCCCAGAGTTCTAGTCTGGGCAGTATATTGGCTAAACACAAGGATTTATATGTTGATCCTAGCTTGCAGCCATGTTTATGTTTGTTGTAACGTTATTAAAGCTCACAAATTACTTTTTTCAGCTAACATGTCCTGTATTCATGCTGGCAGTTCTTGTTGTGAACGAAGGTTTTTAAAGCTATGGCATTCAGATTTGGTCCTAAAATGTTTTAATCTCCCACTAATTAATGTGGTTAAGCACTTTAAGAGCTCTGTGTGTGTACCACTCAAAGCGGGTCTGTGGAAGCCATCAAGACAAAGCCTGGTTCAAAGTTTCTGAACTGTAACTTCCGACTTCTGCTATTTGTGACATTTTCTGCCTTCCTTTGTTGCAGGCTACTTCCACTTCATGCTGTGCACAGCTACAGAGGAACCTGTAGGTGTAACATACAAGTCTCAGTTGTGCCTGACCTGCAACTACATACAAAACCACCAGATGAAAATAAAATTACAGAAACACTCAGATAAGAAATTGATTTAGCATGTTATGGATTTTGACTAAAAACACAGAGATGTTCAATGTAATCTTTCTTACATTGCATTAGGTGCAAATACATACAGTACTAAGAGGCTAAATATGTTACCAAACAGTATAGTGTAATAATAATCAGTACAAAGTACTGTATATTATTGTACTGTACTGTTTTGTATATACAGTACATATCCAAAACAGCATAATTATTGCATTTTAAGAAAGCCATACTATTGGAGCCTGTTTTTAAATCCCTCTCATACTCTTTTCCTGCAGCAGTGGCTGTATAGTCCATTCTGTCGAGAAACAGGAAATGAAATCTGGTTGTTTTCATTTTCATAGACTTTTGTTGATTATCACACAAGTCTGTAATAAAAGTAAAGTAATTTTAGATATACTGACAACAGCCTATAATACCAACAATAGTGTAGGCACTTTAAAACAATTGTGCACAGATAGAGTTACAAGTGATATTGCTGCATGTCTTATCCTGTTAGGCATGCAATTTCCGTGAAAAATGGACTGGTGTGAGGCAGGTTTTCTCTGGGTTGCATAGTTTTGTAATTACAACAAACATGAGCTCTCCCTGGCAGGAAGAATAAAGGACTGGTGCAAACTCTGACCTTTAAGGTCACGCCATTTTAAATGGTTAAGTGACAAATTGAACCCCTACAAGCTTCAAAGAGGAAAGCCAAATGCATTATAAATCTGCATTGTAGTCCAGTGGTATATATGTACATAGCAGCACAAATGACAAATGCACATTTGTCATAGACAACAGGAAATTGTATTAGCAATAGTCTAATAATAACTACGAAGTGTGTTCGTGTGCATTAATTCAACTAAAACAGAGAAAATGAAACTGTCCGGATACTAGGACAAAGATATTGTGTTTGTTAGGGGGAAATGTTATACCACAGCCTAATTTAAAGAGGTTGATATGAGAAGCTTTATAAAAACAACATGGATCAGATGTAACTGCATGGCAGGAAGTGTGGAGGGGAAGTTCCCTATCAACTGACCAGAAAATTAAAGAAAAAAAAACATAGTTCCTTTGTTTCGGTATAACGTTGACATGGATATTTCACTATTGTAAACAGAACGTTAACTGACCTGGGAGGATGAATTAACAGGAAATGAAAATTATTTGTGTGTGTGTGTGTGTGTGTGTTGCAGACTTATATGTCTTTATTTAATACAGTCATGAGTCAGACATGAGCTTGTCTCTATTATTATTAGAAGGCAACTTTACTTCTTTAAGGCAATATTATCACCTCTGCAGCAGATTGGTCAGCATAAGAGCCACAGACAACCCTGTGAATAAATAATAGTGAGCTACATAACTCTCATGAGAGATCTGGAACTTCCCCATCAAGCCTTCCACACAGCACGACACAACTATGCTGTATTATTAATGAGAGACAAGCAGGATGTGTCCATGTGAAGCCAGAGCCCCATCACACCCGCCATGTTGAGGAGTAAATGTCTGTGTGATCTTGCAGACAGCCTGAATCCCTAAGGTGTGTCTCTGTTGTTGCACTCGCTTCAACCTCACTTAGCAGCAGCCTGTCATTGTGTAATCTGTGAGCAGCAGATGTTCCAGAAGGTACACCTGGGTTTATAAGATCTGATGTGTGAATTACAGGAGCTGGACGTGTATTTTGGGTCACAAAGAGGACAGAGCCATTAACTTTAAATATGAAACTTAAAAATCAGATGTGAAACAATATATGGACGCTGCATATATAGAAAAATATAGATAAGAAAGTATCTGCTGTTTAGTTTTATACAGATCTTATGCCTTCAGAAAGTCAACATAACATTTTTAAAAACTTGTACAATCCTCTGCCCTTTGAAACTGTCACATTTAATACCAAAGGCAGGCCATGATTGATACCGTTGTGCACACCCAGTCAAAATGATTTCTCAAGGTCCCATCTATTATTGCAAAGGGAAGTCGCAGCTCCCTTCCTGTACTGCTGCACCATCTTAGCTTATTGCATGATGCGCTCTTTTTGAGTTTGAGTCTAAGAGTGCTTGAATGTATTTAAACAACTCGCCAAATATAAGTGCATCAGTACATCTTTGATGAACCGTGGCCCATTTTAACATCTAAACCTAGTGCTTTCATTGCTCATATCACTCCAATGCAGGGCAGGATGTGGTCGTGTACACACATCACTTTCAAAATAACTCTTTAACAGCCATGTCTCTCCTTTTATAGTAATAGCGTTGCTTAATGCGAGGCACTGGAAGTGACTGGAGATATTTCCGCATACTGACGATGATTTATTCAAAAAGAAAAATACACATAGCAGAAGGTGGTTAAAAATTGGTACCTGGAGGATATATTAATATAAGCCTCAGCTAATTTTAAATCATAAAGACAAAATGGTATGAAAAATGTTCAGCAGATATTAAAGCCTGGATCTCATATGAATGGTTTGACTTTTATTCCTTTTATTTACAAAAGAAAAAGTTAAAAAGGCAACTAACCAATCATAATCATTTGTCTTTCCAGAAGATTTTTGTCTTGCATTCAGGTTTTTGTTTAGCTTTTAACAGTTAACCCAAAATATATGCAGTCAGACGAGGCCCTCTGGTGACGGAAAAGTGACAAAGCATCAAATTATCTCTGGTGTTTTGGTAAATTTCCACTCACAAAGATTTCTGTTCGGCTTATTTAGAAGTGCACAATCACATGTTCTTCAAGGAGTCGCATTCACACAATAGTTGAGGAGATAAAAATATTTTACTTTCTAAAATTGGAAGTAAAATGTACTTCTGTGCATATTACATGCATATTATGACAAGGGGCCTTTAGTCTAGCTCTTGATCAGGGTGTTGACAATAATGAATCAATCACACCAATCAGTCATGGACACAGTTTGTCTATAATTTGGCATATTTCCCTCACACCTCCTTCCTAGGAGGTGTGAGAGAACACACACTTTTGGTTTCAGAATTACATTGAGTGACATTTATTTCCTGCAGACCAAACACTGCCCCTAATATGAGCCTAACCTTGACATAACCCTAATCGTAAAACGACATCAGACTTGTAGATTTATGTTTTGGGTGTTTGCATTTCATCCCCACAAGTGATAATTTAACACATTTTCAGGCCATTCCTTTTCAAGTGTTTTTTTTTCTTCTTCTCCTTTTTGAGTGGGGTTCCTTTCCCAAAGTGAGGGCAAAGGGCATAGAGTGTTATATAGATCTTAAAGCCCCTTCAGGAAAGGCTGTTGTTTATTATATTAGGTTATAGAGAATAAAATTGACTTGGCTTAACATGACTTGAGACACATGTATTCCATTTATAGTCTGAAATCTGAAACTATATGTGTGACACCTCAAGAATTTGGATCATGCAAACAACCCACTATACATTAGAGTTGACCATGCTATATTGGTTGTGTGGTTGTTACACAGAGGTGGATGTTATATCATATCTGAAGCCATTATTCTCACAATAGCACCCCCCCCCCCTCTGTTCAGGTTCCTGCTCTGATTGTTTGGCCTTCTTAGTACAACACTTCACTTTTCTTATTTGTTTTTAAAGAGGAGGAGGCAGTGTTTGGTCTGCAGGAAATAAATGTCACTCAATGTAATTCTGAAACCAAATGTGTGTTTTCTCTC
>JAPTYR010000015.1:23632479-23651032 GCA_029814505.1 Siphamia roseigaster | reverse complement strand
AGTGAAATATAATGCTTTTTAAGACCTTAAAAACAACATATTGTAAATAAGACTTTTTAAGACTTTTTAAGGATCCGTGGAGACCCTGTTAAGGACATAAGCTAAAACATCACATCTCTGTTTTGTGATAAGGTCTTAGTACAGGAGATCATCTTACTCACAATAGCCCATAATGAAACCTTATTTGTCATGGAAGAATTCTGAACATTTTTACTTTAACATAATCTCATGAGGAAAAAAAAAACAAGCTCTGTAAACCTGTGTCTTCAAAAATGTAATAAAATTCAAGATGTTGAAATGTGATCTCCCTGATATATTTTTTTTCTTGTAACTCTAGCTTCACTTATACTGAAAACCCAAACCATATTGTCTCCACACTAACTATTATTACATATTTCCTGTCTGAACCACTTCTCAGTTTTGCATATTTGCGGTAACTTCTGCTTGCATTTGTATTAACTTGCTGTACGCGGCATGAAGAATTCAGCAATTTGAGAATGATAAAGTCAATAACATTTCTGTATCCCAATAATTTGTTTTTCATGACAGGACTCCAAAACCAAACCCAAATGGCTGAAATAACAGAAGTTTCCAAATGAAATTTTCTGCTGGTATATGAACAAAATGAGACAAAAGTAATTGCAAACAGAAACGTAACTCCTTCTTGGCTGGACTGCCAAATGTTTGCCAGCTGTAACAAGACACAAGTGTAAAATACAAATGTAAAAGAGAAAAGAAAACATCACCTGTCATTTTATTAAGGGTACAGATTACCCGGGACCAGATGTTGGAGCTGACCTTAAAAGTGTGAATACTCATTAAACTCTTTTATGACTGAACTTGGAATTAACATGTGTAAGAAAGGAAAGGTTTATGTTTAACTTTGAGTAAGACATCAAAGTGCTGTAGTTCTGAATGACAGGCCTATGCTTGTTGGACACAGACTACTAGCTGATGCATTCATTATAAATACAAAAGGCACAGCATGTAAGACTTATTTGTACTATTCCACAAGACACACATCAGAGGCAGCTGAAAACCTTTGCCTCTAAGTGTATAGCATATTGATATCTGTCTTACTAGGGATCACTCAAAGACATTATGTGGACCTGTATAGGATTTCAGTGAAGAGAGGAGCACCCCTAAACATAATCCCCACCCCCCTTACAAACCCACCCCTACCTCCAACAGTCACAACCTCTCCTTCAGACTGCAGTGTCACTTCACAGTGTGTAAACCCATCTCTGGAATTTCATAGAGGAAGAAAAGGAAGAAAATTATGGGACACAGAGTATAAGCTACTGCCTTGGAGAGAGTGAGAGAAAGAGAGACTGTTTTCCTGGAGGAGACTTTCAATTTGTGTTCTGGAAATACATGAAATCCTGTGTGCCCTGTGCAAAGAGACCTGCTCCTGTCTAAGCACCTTAATGAGTATAAGCCCCAGGGTGGAATAGTAGCAGCAACCAGAGTCAGCTACGTGGGAAACACAGCTCTACGGCTGCTTCCACTCACTGCTTGCAGAAATGCAGCCTTTCACCTTGGTCGGTGCTCTTTTTCTCCTGCTCCACATCTACTCTGGTCATGCAGACGCCAGTAGGTAAGCCATGGTGTTTAATCTTGCATGGTGGGTTGCTAGATTGTGATGAACAGAACATATGTACTTACAATTATTGCACTGAAGACAGTTTCTGTGGCTAAAAAAAAGTTTAAGTGCTAGTTTCTTCACATGCCTTCACTTTAAGAGGGGCTTGATGAGTAACACAAGCCCCAGTAATTTGCACGAAACATGGTTGTTTTGATTATAATGTACTGTATGTGTACATTTCCTCCTTTCCTCTAAAGACCAGACAACACTGTGTCAGCTAAATGTGGCACAGCAACTGCTGATAACTGAAGAGCACCTGTCACGCTCAGAGCCTCTTTCCTGTGAGCTATTCTGGTTGATTTCTATCAAGTCTCAGATTCCTCTAGTCCCACTGGAGCCAAGGCTGCTTTTAGGATGTTGCTGCTGACACCTAAACATCTGGGGTATTTAGGACTAAAGTCGAGGTTCTGGAAATTGATGACTGGCATTAACTGTAAAGTCAGATATAGATTTGTGGTGCTGAAATTGTTGACGTGAATGGCATCCTAATATCCTAATTTAATTTGCAGGTTAAAAAAATACACGTATGCAATGTAATATGTATGTACTGTAGGTTATTTTCAATGAATGAACTGCTTCTTACAACTGAGAATAACTTTACAGTCCTCAATAACTTGACTTGTATGAAAATCAAGATTAACAAAGGGAAATGGGCTTGTGCATAAGGTGTCATTGTGAAATGCAGGAAGTGTATGATTAGTGTGTTTTTCTTCATCTGAAGCCGACATCCTGTCAGCTGGCTGTTGCTCCACAGGGGCCCTACTTTTATCAGGAAGGGAGTATTTATGAGGACACAGTGTTTTCTCACCACCACTATCATTAAAAGCCATCATTAGGAACACGCTGCTTAAAATCTGCATTTGGGATGGATTAACAAGAATGGGATTGTAATCAAGTAGGTTTTAATATGAAATGAAAGTTTGTTAGATTTGCAGCCGAATGTTTTATGCAATGAATATATTGGGCAATAAATACTTCTGAGACAGTGAAATTATACATCCTACTTTGTACTTCTGTCTTCCTCTACAAAGACACTACCGACAAGTCCTTACTGGAAACCAACCAGGCATGTGCCGCTATGGCAGGAGACTGGAGTGTTGCTATGGGTGGAGGAAAAACAGTAGAGGACAGTGTGAGGGTAAGAACAGTTCATATGACTCAAAACATGGGGTTATAACAAACAAATAAAACGCTCATGCTAATGTGATGTTTATTTGCTGTTGGTTGATAAAAAATCCTTGATTTTAGAAAATAATACCTTGAAATACACAGGGAAAATCAACTGGTATTCTATCTGTAAAAGAAATTCTTGTCCTAGAAAATGTGGAGTAAATGATCGTCTGGATTGAAAAACCTTTCTCTGTGGTTTGACAGTCATCCATCATTCTCTAACCAACAATATTTCTGGTGGTATTTTATTCATGTTAAATGTTTTACCAGCTCAATGTGAGCATGGGTGCAAGCAAGGAGAGTGTGTTGGTCCCAACAAATGCAAGTGTTTTCCTGGATATACTGGAAAGACATGCAACCAAGGTGAGTATTCGATGTTTGGTAAATATGAGCCAAGTTAAGAATCCAAACTTTAAGAAAAGAGGGAGTTTTGTAAGTGAAATAAACATGATTTATATTTCCAGATCTGAATGAGTGTGGTCTCAAACCTCGTCCGTGTGAGCATCGCTGCATGAACACCCATGGAAGTTACAAGTGCTACTGCCTCAATGGATACACTTTAATGCCAGATGGATCTTGTGCCAGTGAGTTTCCTTGAGCTTCTGTCCAAAAAGATGAAGAGAAGATAAAACTAAATTTACACTTAAATTTTTTTAAATTTTTTTTTGTATGTGTGTGAATTTAGATTCTAGGTCATGCTCACTTGCTCATTGTCAGTATGGCTGTGAGGAAGTAGATGGGGAGATTCGCTGCCTCTGCCCCTCTGCAGGCCTGCAACTGGGACAAGATGAAAGGACTTGTGTAGGTAAGGACCCATGGGTACACAATAACAGATTATTATCAAAGTGATAATATACTGTCAAAAAAAAAGTATGTCAGAATATGAAATACGATAGACAGGACTGAGCAAGACTTGAGGAGAGTGGAAAATCAGACACAACTATCGTCCTTCTGTTAAACCAAGAACGCAGATGGGAAAGAGTGGTTTTGGCAGATAATTTTTTTCTGGAGATTTTTAGTCGTCAGTCACACAGACGGTGCGTCTTTTCATAATGGGAACAGTCTCTGTTATATTGTATTATGTGGGTTTTACGTTTTTGGCTTGAAATGGGTGCAGTTAAATAAAGTCTTGGAAACTACTTAAGCTGTGACTGAGCCAAGCTGCCTGATAACAACAAAAGGTACTAAATTAGAGGGAAAAAATGGACATGATATAACCTACTCATTAGGCATACGATAGAAATATACTTTTATGACTTGAGGAATTTATATTTGTTGTTTTTAGGAATACATTTAAACTTGAGCAAAACACAGAGGAGCAATTTTTCAGTCTGAAATAATTAGTTAGGACCCTAAAATTTTACAACTCTAGACCTAAAGTTAATTGTTGAAAAAGCCTGATTTGTAGAAAAAAGATATTGTAACATCATAAATATTGAAGAACTTGATTATGTTTGAGATCATTAATATAACCATATTCATGGTAATTTTAACCTTTTATTGAATTTTCTGCACTTTATGTTTGTCCTGTGGTAAGTGTTGTCGCTGTCTATGTCTTGCTGCACACCTAATCACCCCTTTTGGGGACAATAAAGTTGTTGAAATGAAATGAAATTTTAAAAATAAGCAAAAAGCAAATGCCTCTGACTGAATATCTTCCTACACCTGCATGATTGACAAGTCAAAAATATACACTTTCCACAAATCACAGGCACAGAATGTAAAAAAATAAATAAATATGGCTGAATTTGTCAGTTTTTCTATTAGTGTTCATTTTGTTTAAGTGAAAGAGCGAGTGATCACATGGCTGTTTCCTTCCCTTTCAGATATTGATGAATGTGTTACTGGCAAGAACCTCTGCCCATACAACAGGCAGTGTGTAAACACATTTGGCAGCTACTTCTGCAAGTGCCAAGAAGGCTATGACCTGAAATATGTTGACGGCAAATATGACTGTGTAGGTAAGGTATACAAGTTCATTTAGGGAAAATATATATATATGACTTATTTTGTTCCTAAAGGTACATAGGCTTCTTCTAATTCTAGATCTTGATGAGTGTGCAGCCGGCAGCCACAAATGCAGCCACCATGCTGTGTGTCTGAACACTAAAGGATCCTACAAGTGCAGGTGCCAGTCAGGCTTTAGAGGCAATGGCTTTGAATGTTCTGGTAAGATCCGAGAGCCACAATTTCTGTCAACTAACCTGTGTTTCCGAACTTTCAAAGACGTTAATCAATCAAAAATATCCAACAAAAAAGTTAGACATTAATTACACTTGAGATGCATTAAAATGTATGAGAGGTCAGGAAGAGATTCACCATAAACTTCATCTGGACTTTTAAAATACCAGTCCTGCCAATGGCAGCTTCCTGCTTTTAGACTTTGCTCCTATTTACAGATGTTAGTACGTAAGAGCCACAGATTGAAAACACACTTGTATAAATATGATATTGTACAATAGCCAGCCTTCTGATGTAGAAGGGGAAACACAGGTTTGGTTGTACTCCATGAACTAAGCCCAGTTAATAAGAGGTGATTCCTTATGGGGCACAAAGGGCAAAAAAAACAGGGGTTTCTCTGCAAATGAAGATACTTTTATTTTTTATAGTAAAGCCATTTTTTCAAAGATCGCTGGATGGGGACAAAGGCAGTGCAGATGATTTTCTCAATGGTGAGACTGGGTGGAATCCAAGAGTCTGCTTTGGCTGTTTACACACTTTCCTGCATTCATCCTTTCCTCTGGTCTGCTTTAAAGAACTGTCACCCTTGCTTAAGGCTGCTAAAGTCCATGCACAGTACATGCACCTCGATATGCGACATGGAATTCTCAGCATGGCCCTGTATATACAGCGCTTGATGATAACTTGCCTGTGCATTGCCTGTACAGATGCTAATTTAAAACCTGCAGAATTAGAATTTAATGCTTGTTTGCATGGAGGTCCTCTGCTGATTTGTCTTATTTTGCCCATATGAAGTGATAAAGTTCTTAAAAATGGTAAGTAATTGTAGTGTTTTGGCAAGAACACCTGCAAAATACATAACGTAGGGATTCTGCTAATGTACTAGAGCTGTAATTGCACTTCCATATGTGTAATCCACTTCCTCTTCCTGCCTGCAGTAATCCCAGACTCCCAACTGAGACATGTGGTTCTAGGAGGCAAACCGGAAAATGAAGACATCAAAAACATTATCCCCGAACCAGTTGTGACACCACATCCTAGGGTCCGCCAGCAGCCATTTGACTATGATGGAGAAGTCTACATAGGAAGTCCAACTGAGGGAAGACCTGCAGCTGAGTACCCTGAGGAAGAAGAGGAGGAAGAGCAAGAGGACAACCAGCTCAATCCCAGAGGAGATGTTTTCAGTGGGTGTTTTTTCCATTTAAATCACTTGCACTTCGTGGCTGGTATTCTGGGTGGTCCCTAATGTATTAACCATACACAGGCTAAAGTAGGTGCATGTGACTTCTCTAAGATTTTGCCCATATTTTTATACAGTGTTCAAGTATATTTGTATTCTTTGGTTGGCAGCTAAAAGGAGCAAAAACCCCCAAACATCAGACCAGCGAGAACAAGAACTTGTTGGTTCTTGCCTCTACTCAATCCCAGGTTTCACGACCTGTGACCCTTTTAGACATTTGATATTACCAGGAACACACACTTCCAACTGATTGCACTTCACTTTATAAAGCCTTTTTTATGACCAGAATAATACAGGGTTTCTACAGGCTTCAACAAGTTTAATGTAGGTGTGAAGGAATGAGGAGTGAAGAAACATTCAAGTCCCCAGTTACTTGCAATGTAAAGGAATTTATTTACATTCAACACCAACATTAAACTTTGTACTTCTAAAGCTCCTATTTTATTCTGGGGAAAACCCCACAGTGGCCCATATTCAAGTTGTGCAGGGTTTTCTCAGTTCTGACCAGGGTGCACTATTTATGTAAGTGGTTCATGGTTCCATCTTAGTATCATTTTAGATTTTTATTACAGCATCATACTGTAGTTTTACACCAGTACTTAGTAACTGCAACTTTATAAATGTAACATTAAGATGGGTCTGAAAGATAAAATTGAGATTACTGCATATTAAACTTTGAAAACATTTTAAGGATCCATAGAAACTGGAATAAAAACACAATGAGTTTTACATCACAAATTCTGCTTCTTATAAGAAAATTATCTTCTTTTATGCCCTCCAGAAAAAAATAGAAAGCATTCACAAAATATGTTTACAAACCTTTTATATTTAATATGTTATAGGAGAATAAACATTTATTTTTTTTTCAGAGTGAAAAATCCCATAAATGATGCTACCTTTCACCACTAATCTTCATCCTTATGGAAACATTTAAGTGTGTTAAAACTCAAATAGCAAGAGGAGACAGGCCCCAAGACATCCATCACCTCAGGGGAGGAATTTTACTCTGTTGGCATGTGAGAGCCAAAGGATACAACCCATCCTGGGCCAGCTTCCCATCTCCTCAGAGGAGGGGGGGGGCTTCCAAGCCTTTTATTATGTTTCCCAAAACAGCTGTTGTGCAAACAGACTTGACTCCTAGTAGGGAGGTCTGTCATCATCACGCTAGCCTTCTTTAACACTAACCCTATCTAGCTGAGCAGGTTCAATAACCCCAGCTGTCACTCGTCTGACTTTCCAAGGCTGCTTGCAGTGGGGGTGGTTTGTTGCAACAGCTTGAAAATGCTTGGGGGGCTATATCCTTAAGTTGTAGTTCCATCTCAAGACATGAGTGACAACGAGGCAGGTCTACACCTGTTGGTTAAAAGCCCCTTTCTGGCTTTTGTTTCATAGGGAAAATCTCCTCACTACATAATTTGACAAGTTTTTGAGATTGCATACTTTAACAACATCCAGTTAAATGGTATGTTTTAATTTATTAAGTACAGTTTAGTTTGCTTTGATCGCCTCTTACACATGACTCTTAACATTTTTGTTTTTTAACAATATCAAGGTGAAAATTGATGCATTCTTTAACCACAGTATCAGAAGACTTTGAATCAGTGTTTGGACCTGCCACAGAAGTCAAAGAAATCCAGTTAGGTCCAGTTCAGGAGGGTAAGTAAAATGATAATGTACGTATAATGTATGATTGTTAAAAAAAAATGACAAGGCTATTATGATCGTATTTGCTTTTACAATACAGAGTTCATCATGGACTGCAACTTTGATCAAGGAGCATGTGAGTGGGTTCAAGACAAGTCTGATGACATGGACTGGACTGTAGCCTACCATGATGCAGGTAAAAAAAAAAGCATACAACATAGTAACTGAGTGCTGGATATTCCCATGCAATCACTAATTAGAGATATTTTCCCAGGAGCTCAGTACTATATGGCCATGAGTGGACTCTTGGGAGAGCAGGAAGATGCTGCCAGACTGAAGTTGCTTCTCAGTGACCGAGCCCAACAGGGCAGCTTCTGTCTCACCTTTGACTATCGTGTGATAGGCCGTAATGTGGGTACACTCAGAGTGCTACTGGATAACAATGCCTACCCAGTATGGGAGCAAAGCCAAAGCAAGAACCAGGATTGGCAGACAGAGCTCCTTACTGTAGCCTGGAAAGAAAAGGCCCCAGAAATTGTGAGTCATTCTCCAAGGCACATAATTGTTGGATTTTACTGACTAAATAACAATTGTTCTATTTTAATAACTGCATCAAACAGGGAAAAATTACTTATGTTAAGATTTTGCAGAAAATTAATGACATGTTACATCCAGTTGTGCACAGTCAAATTAAATCAATTAAGTTGACAGCATATTCAAAGCAAAAATTCTATATTCTCTGCAGATTATCTTTGAAGCTCAACGTGGGAGAGGTGTTGGAGGAGAGTTGGGCCTGGATAACGTAGTGCTGACCTCTGGGCCCTGTCAAGAAGATGCTGGCCTAGTCTTTTAGGACACCCCGATCAAGTTAAAAACCTTTTCACAGCACCATAAGTGACACATGGACACAAGGAATTTTATTGCCTGTCCCCTTTATGGTCACTCCCCTCCAGATTGTTGGAAATGTTTTCTTGTGGCTCAGTCACACACACACAGACAAGGATACATGACCTAAAGGGGAGGTTATGCATGCATGTTTACTTAATCACTATGCTGCTACTTCCATACATCCTGCAACATTTTCTATTGTGACTTTCAACACAGCCTTGTATGATACAAACTATTAAGATCTCAGGAATAGGTGGAAATAACCTTTGTAACAGTATTGTGTTATCTTTTTTTGTGTGTATGTAATGATACATTGCTGAAATTAAGTAAAAAATTATAATTGATATGTAATGTGAATTCTTAAGTGAATTGTATGCTGAAATTCAAACTTAGGTAAATAAAGTTTTGAAGGCTGTTTAGTTTAGTAGCTCACAAATATCAGTGCATAACTGCTGTAAATTTTGCTGTCATATTATGCTGTACTATTGCATTTAAACTAGTTTTTTCTATAAGTGTCTGTATTGTCTTTTTTAAGTATATAATACTTGTGTGCTAAATCTTGATCGTATATTATCCAGTATATTTCAGTAAAATATTAAGAAATTTGATGACATCCTACACCTACAACAGAAAACAAAACTAACACAATACTCAGTGATTAATGTATACACTGTCTCTATGAGGATTTTATAACCTGTAAAATGACCTTTATTTTGAAAAACTGGTCCTTACTGATTCAGTGTAGTGGAAAATTCACCATTATTTTTACAGTGAAATAGAGTGAAAAGCTTGTGTATTCTTAATTCTTGCTACACGTTGTTTTAATTAGAACCATGATATTCATACCTTTGGTGTAGTTAAATTTAATCTTCCATCTACTCGGGACTTCGATGATTTTTGACCCTGGATACTAGGGGATAAACGCCGCCATCTTGTGGTGATCTATGAGGAGGAAGAAATATAAACATATCATTTAATAATCAACAAGGAAGAAAAAAAATAGAGTAAACGATTCTGCGAAACTCGCTAATATGAAAACTAAAGACGCTAGAGAGTATAATTTAGCAAAAAAATTCAGTAAAAAAAATAAATGCTTAAAAAGGGAAGAAGTTTGCCTGTTACGTAGTACTCGTCTGACTAGATCCAGATCACATGATCCGTCTCTTGCAGTGTAGCTCATCGTTAGCTTGTTAGCAGTTAGCTGTGTTAGCATCGAGCCTTGGAGTCTACCAGTAAACGGAGACCAACCTGATGTTATTTTGACTTGGCAAATGCAGGGTGCTGTCAGACAAATGCATTAATATAACACGGCGTGACCCTTGTCGATCCAGGAGTGAGATATAAAAAAAATAAGGTACGTTAATAGCGACTTGGCTACGCTAACCAACTAGTATGTGTTACTGCATTACACCAAGTCCAGATGTTTCCTTGTTTACTTCTTTACTGTTGTGTCTACTTAAGCTAACGCTAACTAAGCAAACTGATCCATCACATTGCAGCTTGTTTCTGCGTCCCGCTTTTTGAGAAACATATTGTGTACGCTATATGCTACATGTTAAAAGAAACTGTTCAGATGCTGTGAATTTTATGCTTATTAGCAGATGAATTCTGTTATATTTGAGTTTCGACTTCCCTGAGCTGTCGTTAATCAGGAGTTTCACTACGTTACTTTATCAATCTGTTGCAGCTGATTAAATTGACATAAATGAGTCAACTCATCAACTTGAAAAAAGTGAGCATGTGACCAAGGAAGAGCGTCTACAACACATGATCTGGACAAGTGGAGGTGTGAACTAAAATCAATCGGGTGAGACTAATCTTGAGTTCCTGCTACCACAGACAGTGACAGTTGCAATGTTTTATTCCAAACTAATGGTATCATGTTGTGCACTAAGCAGTTTCACTAATTGCATTTCTTTAACAGGTCATCCATTACAAAATTGCTGAACAAACGTGAATAGCCATGACAACAAAGACATCTCTGTTGAAAGTCATTCTGCTGGGTGATGGTGGTGTAGGAAAGAGCTCTATCATGAATCGGTATGTCACGAACAAATTTGATGCACATCTTTTTCACACCATTGGCGTGGAGTTCCTCAACAAGGACTTGGAGGTAGACGGCCACCAGGTTACCCTGCAGATCTGGGACACTGCTGGCCAGGAGCGCTTCCGCAGTCTGAGGACTCCATTCTATCGTGGCTCAGACTGCTGCCTGCTTACCTTCAGCGTAGATGACAACCAGAGTTTTCTCAACTTGGGGAACTGGAAGAAGGAGTTCATCTATTATGCAGATGTGAAGGAGCCAGAGAAGTTTCCATTTGTAGTATTGGGCAATAAAGTGGATGTGACAGAGAGGCAAGTGTCTGCTGAGGAGGCTCAGCAGTGGTGCCAAGAGAATGGCGATTATCCCTACTATGAGACCAGTGCCAAGGATGCCACCAATGTTGCAGTGGCCTTCGAGGAGGCCGTGCGTAGAGTGCTTGCAATGGATGAAAGAACGGACCACCTCATCCCCACAGACACAGTCAAGCTCCACAGAAAGCCTCGATCTGCTGCCACTTGCTGTTCATAACATGCAGGAGTTATCATTAACATTACTTTGCTGTCATGTATGTTATGTGATGAGGCTGTAGGAGTACAATGCTGTAGTAACATTTTATTTAAATTATGCTACTGGCTTCATGATTTGTGATTCATGGAAGGTTTCATAAATGCTGAAAAGATTTCTGTTTAAAGAGTGAGAGGAAACACTAAATTCATCCCAGTGTAATTACAAATAAACTTGAAAGGACTGATTCTTTGGTTCTAACGCTTAGCCATGATTCAGAGGTGAAGTTTCAGAAGAAATTAAAGAAAATTCATGACCTGTGAGAAACTAAGAATGTCATGTAACAGGTTCCACTTCCCTAAATGTGCCATTCTGTCATAAGGATTTGTGACTTGTGTGTATCTGATTATCACAGGGTTTTTAAACTGTATTCCCTCGTGTGATGACACAAATGGAAGCATTTATGTATTTATGGTCAGACATAATTAAGAATAATTTATACACGCCATTAACCTTATTTCTGAGAATTAGAAATTAACCAATTCACTATTTTGTGTAACTAACAAACTGAGGCTCATTGTGATTATTGCACCTTTAGGTCTTGTTTGAGTAGATAATGGCTACATGATGGAGGCACTGAGGAACAAGACCCACAACAGATAACAGATGAAGGCAAGATTAACATGCATGGCATATGGTGTATTTAAGCTTCCTAAAACTTGATAATTTTGTAACTTGTTGAGAAATAACTCACCTATACTGAGAATTTTTTCCTTGAGGAAGTTATAATAAATTTGTCATCCCTTGATACCTTTAGGTTGATTGATTTTATTTTTAATGCACTTAAACATTTTTATATTTACGGTTGAAAGTCCCTCCCCACAGCCATGACGCACATCCAGATTTCTTATTTGAAGTTGTATTACCGGTATGCTACAACATAAATAAATCTCCTGAGAATCATATTTAAAGTATGGTTTGTGACAGCAAAACTGAAGTTTATTCATTATCATTCACTGGTTGAAACGACACGGCTACAGCAATGACAAGACAAACCTATATATTTCTATAAATACCTATTTAAATTTTTTTTTTCAACCTTAAATTAAATTGCCACAAAACATACCACCAGAAGCAAGAAATGAAGATTTATTAAACAATATTTTACAGAAGAAAAATCTTAGACAATGTACATGTAGAATGTAGTTTGTTACTGAAGCGAGAAGAAGAAACTAAAACATGAAAACTTACAAACAAGTGTTGGGTACAATGCTGGGTATATACAACAAATGGTCATGATGAATCCAGATCCTTTACATTTGAGGTGATTAACTCATGAGATGTTTCTTGCCGAGAAACTGGACTTTCCTCTCAAAAGCTGTTGATCGAATCGGTGCATTGATTTCATAGAATGGATTCATTGCGAACTGAAAGACAGAAAATATAAAATTCAAAAATATATAGTTATTCCTTAGGCCAAATTTTTAAGTAATGGAAAAACCAACTTACCTTAATGTATAAATCATACACGTCATTAAAAAAGTTCTTAATTCCATCTTCTTGTCGTATGTCATGCAGCATGATGAATCTTATATGTGCGATGAATAATTAAAGAAAATAAAGCCTTGTTCATTTAATTCTGTAACATTACTGAATGCTAGGGCATCAGCATCTGACACTGAAAGGTGATATTTTCATGTGGTCTGATTATTTAAAACCATCAAAGATACTGCATTTAGACCTCATAACCAGAAACTGATTAACAATTATGAAATTATAAGAACATAATACCATCTAATGTTATATCCAAACCAAGGGTCTTAATCTCTAAAATAATTTGATTACACCTGAGTATAACAATTACTACTTGTCAAAGACGTCAAGTGACCCTGGGATGTAAATATATGGACAGTGATAGTCTTACAATAATGTTTGTGTCTTGGTACAACAGTTAATATTACGTATGATATTGACATCCTATAAAAATGGAAGAAGTCAGTTGAAAAAAAGGATATGTCCTGCAGTGACAAAGGCTGAAACAAACCATTCATTGAACTTGTCCACAGTTTTCAAGTACATGTTGTTGGACAGCCACATGTTTTCATCCACTAAATCCAGAGCTGCGTGGGCAATGAACTGATTCAAGTGACGGTGGTCATCCTGCAATGAAATTTATCTCATTACATTTGATAAATAAGAAAATGCACCATTATTTGCTACAAATGACAGTAATACACCGAAATGTGACTGTGGTCACATGATACATAGACCGTATGGTGACAGTAATTGTGTCTATTGTTGCGTTGGTTTTCACTTTTTTTCCTCGGTTATTGGATAAGTATAGACGTGGTGGGCTGTATGCTGTGTAATTAAAAGAGCATGATACCTTTGATTCTGGCTTTCCAGCTGGCAAGAACTCCATCTCAAACACGGGGTTGTCATGATGACCAACCATAACGAAATAAAAACTTCCAGACATCGTTATCCTTTCTTCTGTCAAATCAATCTGAAATAAAATGTAAAAGGTAAAACCGTGAAAATCCTTTAAATATTACACGCGAATTATGTGAGCCATTTAGATGAGAAGCTAACAGTAGCCGCAGCATAAAATAGAAGCTTTGACTGATGAGACTCTTCTTGTGACCGGACGACAAAGATACTATGAGTATACATGTAAAAAAATATATAATGTAAGGAAAGAAAAAACCTCTTTATATATGGATACACGGATCTTTGTTTACCTGTCAATTTAGCTTCCTGAAAAAGAGCGAGGGGTCGCAGGAAGATGACGACATACATGAAAGAAAAGCGTGTGCATCAGTTACTTACAAAATAGAAATAAAATATCAAAAATGTACTACAGAGATTATATTGCGATGTACAGTCCACCATCAGGGATATATTAAGAAAAAAAACCTAGATTTTTTTAAATTCTGTGTTGCGTCATAAGTATGCGACGAGATTGAGCACAAATTTCCGTTGACTGATTTAAAGGCACACCTCCTCCTTGAAAACAATGCTAAGTTCCTAGATGGTTTTCCCCACAACAGTTAATGATAGTCTATTTAGTTACGAATCAGACTTAGTGACACCGGTTTAACATTAGGTAAGCACGGTTTAAAAACTGATATTGGATTTGATCGTTCACATCTAGCTAGTTTATGGATGCAGTGCTGTAATGTTGCCCTGTTAATCTTGTTAGGACCTTGTAACTAAGAACAAGCGACAGTATGTCATCGGCCAAGGAAGATGCGCTGTCTCCAGATGAACTGAGAAAGAGGCTTTATCAGAGTTTTAAAAGCAAAGGAGTACTCGATACGCTCAAAGTAAGTCATCTTAATTAGCTTTGACTACTCGGTCCAGTTTCACAGGAGCCTGCAGTGGTGAAATATTGGCTAACCTTGTGAAGTACTGTAAAAGTCTGAGTTGCTAAAGTATCATCTATTTTTTTTGTATACGTCTTTACATGGTCCTGCTATCACTCCACTCCCATTACAGAGGTTCACAGACAGGTTTATCAATCAATCGCACTTTATTTATATAGCACTTTTCATAGATGGTGCATGTAGCACAAATTGCTTTACAACAGAACCCCCATTGTCCCGCAATTGCAGGTACAGTTAAAAACAAAACATAATAAAATAATAATTCTAATAATAATATAGTATAATAAATAAGCCATTAAATAAATACATACATAAATAAATAAAAATGGAAAATAAAACAATGTTAAAAGTTAGAATTTAATTAAAATCTAAGCTAAAAAGGTAAGTTTTTCAATTTACCCTTAAAAATCTGAACACTCGCAGGGACCTCAGATCCTCAGGTAGACTGTTCCAGAGTTTGGGGCCATGAAAGCTAAATGAGGCCTCCCCATGGGTTTTAGTGTGAGCTCTCGGCATAGTTACAAGATTACTACCTGACGACCTGAGGGTCTGAGAGGGCTCATACATTAAAAGCAGATCCGATAAATAAACAGGGCTAAGACCATTAAGACTTTTAAAAACCAATAAAAGCGCTTTAAAACCAATCCTGAAGCTCACAGAGAGCCAGTGCAGAGACCTGAGCACTGGTGTGATTTGCTCTTTCTTTCTGGTCCTTGTCAGCAGCCAGACTGCGGAATACTGGAGCAGCTGCAATGGTGCAATGGTCTTTTTGGGAAGACCAGAAAGGAGAGCATTGCGATGATCAATGCGACTGGTAACAAATGCATGCATCAGAATCTCTGCACTGGCTCGAGAGAGAAAGCGCTGCACTCTAGCAATATTTTTTTAAATGATAAAAACCAGTTGTAGTAATGACCCTTATGTGTGGCTCAAAGGGTTATGACTGAATTCTTCTTGTTTTGATTACCCAGGAGGCAAACTGTTACAAAACAGTTATTCATATGAGCTTCACCTTAAACATCTACAGAAGAAACATTACACATATACAGGAAAGCAACTGTTCTTTAAATTTTAAACTGATCAATAAAATCTGACAGAAACAATGCAGACTTTTACTTGCATTACATTCATTTCAATGTTGGCACATCCATTCAAAAGGCTTAATAATGTGTCACATTCATCAAGTCACACATACACTGGGGGAATAGTCATGAGGAACATCTTTGGGTTCCATTTTTTGCTGAAATACAAGTCATTACGTGAACAGGTGTCAGAAATCCTCCTGAGCTTCAGCTGATTCAAATAAATCCTACAATATTTATCCCAATACCATGGCCCCTTTTATGTTTACTTTTGTGTCCTCATCATTGGATCTGTTTTGGTTTGATTCAGACACAGCTGCGTAATCAGCTCATCCAGGAGTTGAAGCACCCACCTTTGACAGGAGGAGGATCGGTTCCCAGGCCAGTTCCGATGAAATCTGAGTCCCTTTTGCTCTCAGCCTGTAACAGCATAGTTGCAGATTATCTTCGCACATCAGGATATGAGTACAGCCTATCTGTATTTCACCCCGAAAGTGGCCTTTGCAAAGACAAGGTGAGCATGAGCATCACATCTCCTGAATTTTAACGTAAACATTAAATGAACACTCACTGCAATAGATTCTTGACTCTGATCAGCTGGTATCAATTTTGACAGATTTTCACAAAAGATGACCTCCTTCAGCTTCTAAGAATCTACCCAGACTCACCATTATACAAACTGGTAAATTGTCCTGTAATTTGTGCATAGAACTTACTGTTATAATCTTATCTTCTTTTTATTCTTCTTTAAATATGAAGTAATTACACATAAATTCTGAACTGATGCCACAGCCTGTCCCCCCCCCCCCTTTTTTTTTTAACAGTCTTCAAACAGAGAAAATGATGATAAAGGTATGTGTAGCATTTTCTTCCTTTTCAGAAACTGTTTCTTATGGGAGTACTGTGTTTGATATATTTTCTCTTTTATCTTACAGGGTTCCTATTTAGTCTTTTGATGGAACTAACTCACAGTGGTTCCACTCAAAGATTTTGCCATGATGCAGACACTCAGACAACCCACCCGTCAAGTTCAGGAGAGTCACTTGGTATGATGAATTCCTGTCCAAAAATTAATCTTTATGTATTCGACTTGTAATGCAGAGTTTTATTGTTTTTTTTGTTTTGTTTTTTTCTTCCTCTTCTGTTCACAGTTGAGAAGATGAAAATGATTGATAAGGAATATGAGCACTTCAAGTACAGTGGGGAAAAATGGTTTTCATTCCAATCCAAACTTGATTCATATAGAAAAGAAATAGAAGGACAGATGGAAGCAGAAATGAAGACCAAGGTATTTCTACAAATTCCCACAAATATTATTGAAAAGGCTTTAATGTTTCATTGCCGTGGTATTTGATTCTGCTCATCATTGTATTTATATCTTTTGGTGACAGATTCAGCATTTTAAAGATGTTGAACTTGCAAAGGTGAAGATGGAAGAAAATGCAAAATTTCACAAAGAATTCAATAAACTTAAACAAGAATTGGAGGAGACTTATGATATGAAGTCAAAGGCATTGATGGAGCGTGAGAAAAATGCCATTGCTCGGTTACAAAAACAACAAGAGGTAAATAAACATGTTATTATATTCTGCTCATAAAGCAACTTTAGTAAAACAGACCACTATGCATAATGTGAGGCTTTAAACCAAGCTTTTCTTTTTTTTTTAAGAATTTCAACTGGCTTTAATGTATGATTCACTTAATGTTTCTCTTGTATTAGATTGAAGAAAAAAATGTCTACATGCAGAGACAATCAGTACTGAAAGAAATCGAAACACTGCGGAACCGAGAGAGTGAGCTGAGGTTGAGAACAGAGACTTTTGAGAAGTAAGAGCACTTTATACCATTTATAATGAAGTGTCGCTATGATCCTATGTTGTTGGTTATAAAGGAATGGCACTTAGTAAAAGTGTGACCACAGGACCTGTCAAATTCATGAGGAGAAAGTCAAGACAACAGGAGAGCTGCTGAGAAGGAGAGAACTGGCTGTGAAAACTCTGGAGGATGCATATGACCAGAGGTTGAAGAACGAACTCTCCCGGTATTTTCACTTTAAACCAAATCTCTCTCTTGCTCTCTGCTTTTAAGGATATTCCCATCATTTGACCAGAGGATGTCACTGTTATAAAGCCTTGTTTCAATGTCAATTTGAAAACCATCAAAAAGTGACCTATAATGTTGACTAAGATTGATTGTTTGTTTTTTATGTGCGTTACCATCACAGGTAAGACCTTTCAATACTGAAATACACAGATTTTTAATGTTTATTCTCTCTTAATGTTTTATTTCATGTTAGATATCAGCTTGAGTTGAAAGAGGAATTTGTCAAGAGAACAGAAAAACTAACAGAAAACGAGACCAGAAACAAAGGTGAGAACCTAAATAATCCTGTCAGTGATGAGGTTGTTGTGTCTTTGAGTTAACATCAAACTTTTTTTCCTTTCAGTGGAAACTACTCGCATTCAAAGGGAGACTGCTCGACTCGATGCCAGAGAAGAAGAGCACAGTAGAGCATGTTCAGAGCTGAGAAGAGTGCAGGTTGTTACTAACTAACACAACTGAACACAACAACACATCTTGATGCAATTTGCTAATAAATGTTTTTCTTTAGTGTAACAATGTGTTTTGTTTGTATTGACGCTTTCAAGAAGGTCAAAGAATATGTTTGCCTTAAAACATGTGATTCAAGATGGGTTTATTTGTCACATGCACAGTTATACATAGTACAATGTACAGTGAAATGTGGTTTTATACCTGCATCCTTTAAGA
>JAPTYR010000015.1:23522886-23534846 GCA_029814505.1 Siphamia roseigaster | reverse complement strand
ATGGTTGCTCAAGTTGAACTACTTGCTTTCAAAATGTTAAACGCTGATGCTTTCATAAAATTGATTGTTTATTTCAAATATCAGCATTTAAACCAATACAAGAAATCTCATAAAAATGTGCATGAAACAAAGTTGTGATTTATAGTGCTGCATATCCCAATGAAAAGGTGAGAACATTCAGTAACTAAATTGCAGAAAAGACAACCAGGAATGTTGGGTCTTCTCATGAATATGGAACAAAGTCTTCTGTAAATCAGGGCATAATTATTTGTTATTTACCTCTAGGAAAATGCAGAGGATACAGACAAACACTATAGATGGTTTGTTGTAGAGTACGCCACACACATTTGAAAAAATTTTTAAATCATATTTTTAACATTTGCTCTACTGCTTAACTTGTGATATATATCATGTTTCTACTATTACAGTTCTTATTGCTCCAACAGTACTTTTGGTAAAACTGGTTGGATTGCAGTGACATTCAGTTATTAGTCATTACTGTTGTTGCAAATAGAGTTTACAAATTGTCCTATGGTACAGTACCTGCTCGTGCTGGGTAATAATGGGTTCCCTTTCTGTGACCACATCAGTGAGAACTTGTAGTGACTGTTGTAGAACTCTTTCCTTTACTCTCAGTTCTCTTTGCAGCTCTTGAACCACAGTCAACCCATTCTAAAGGACAAAAAAGAACAGTATAATAAACTGAAGGCCCATTGAGAGACTAAGAATAACATGAGCTAGATACAGAGAGTAACAGTATCACATGCAAATATCAAATCGTACATTGTGCAGCATGACAGAGCTGAACAACAAAGCTGAAATTATTAAAACTGTCAAGACACTGTCAACACAAGACAAAAATAGCAGTAAGTAAGCATTAAATAATCTTTAATGTTTAGTAGAAAAACAAAGTGGTGTGATACAAGGTGATCATAAACTTCTACTATGACATAGGCTAGATAATACTTTATTTATAGACTACAATAATTAAACTACCATTGTTTGTAAAGGTTTACCTGGAGTCTGGACTCCAAGGCTTGAATAGTGAGGAAATAATTATCAGGCAGAACAGGAGATGTGTTTGGTGCTCCATCACTCAGGCCACTCTAAAAGACAGATTTCACTAGTTATATTACATGTATTTTCTATATTGAAAAAAATTAAATGTATATATGCAGAGCACAGTAATAAAGGATCCCTTACAGAGTATGAGATACCACAGAGGTCAGTCAGAAGGAAATGTCCCAAAGGCTGACTTTCCAAATCAGGATCCTTAAAAATCAAAAGCATTTGATCCGTTCCATATCCCAGGAAGTCATCTATATGAACAGAGCTGACACCTGACCATTGAGAGGCTACCTGGGAACAAGATTTTAAGAAAATGAGTACATAAAAATTTAGCAGCATAAAGGTATAGAATGTACACATTATCTGTAGGATCGCTTACCTGAAACTTTTCCTTCCATACAGCGCAAACATGCCCCTCATGAAAGGAAATAACAAACAGGCAGCCACTTCTACCTGTATTTACCACCTGGATATCTTCAGGCTGCATAAAAGGGAGCTGACATACATCTTTCACAATGCCATTCTCAATGTAAACTAGCTGCTGGTTTGATGTTGCTGCAACTACAGCAGCTTTCAGCACACCTTCCACTTCTTCAGCTGAGAGCACTGAGATACAGCGGGTGATGGTGATGTAAGGATAAGGTAAAACCACTGCACCATCAAAAACCTGTCCATTCTGAACTAAATAACCAAGGGTTTGGCTTGTGGATTGGGCACTGGACAATGTTTCTGAAACATTTTGCAAACCAAGAATGAATATCTGCCCTCTATGAAGTGGAAGTTCTCCATATATACTGTGTGACAACTGCATAGGGATCTGTTTAACCCCTCCTGCCTGCAGCGATGTATAATATACATAACCAGCATGACTCCATAACACTGTAGGTCCGGTGAAAATAGACACATCATCACCAGTGAGTTGATAAGGCAGCTTAAATTCAAAGCTGGGCTCTAGTTGGTTTGAGCTGCTCAGTGTGAGTAGACTATACTTGAAGTCTTGTGCTTTCTTACTCCTCTTTGTCACCAGGATGCAGGGGGTGGTGACTCTCTTTTTAACATGTAAAGCACATTTACATTTTACAATATCCACATGCACCGTTTTTGCCCTACTGATGGCAGCTTCTCCATCTGCTGCTTTGATGAACGCGCTGTCCTCCCTCTTAAATGACAGAATGGAGAATATTAACTCACTTATTTCGCTGCCACTTGCGGCTGAAGCGTGCTTACAGAGAAACGAGATTAGTCTTCCACGGGAGGCTACCCGATGAGGGTTTTGAACCCAATCTTTTGAGGGCAATCGCTCCATTATCCAGTAAACAAACTTCAAGCGCTTTCCACTCTTCGAGCCTTCTTCAACTCTCTGACAGCTGGAGTTAACGTTACTACTAAATTTGTAAGCGTCACTCTCATGACAGAACTGATCCCAAAGCGTACAAACAGGCGAGTACTTGCTAAATCCACATAAAAGAAAGCAGTTTAGCGTAATTCAACAGATACATATATTTGTTTTTACCGGCGCGCCAACAGAAGTTAAACACTTCCTGTTTGCCCAAGTGCATTATGGGTGATAGTTGGTAAATTGTGTCGAGTTAATGGAGTTAACCACATTATTCCAGTGTTTATATCCGTTGTTCTGTTTAAATGAGTCAAACGTGTGAATGACTCTCTTGTTATCTTGAATACAATACGTCTTGCATTTTGTGTTGGTTTCTGTAAACAACACAATGAAGAGGAGTGGCCATGTGTGGAGCCAAAATGGCGGCGCCAGTCTTTTCAGTTTCACTCTTCACACTGATTCATCTCTCGGTTAGCGGGCTAGCTGTTAGCTCAAGGAACTGCCACAGTGAAGGAAACCCGGGGACAGCTGAATATGGCTGAAGTTGATCAACACGAAGGAGAGCAGGTACTGTTAAATCCCGTTAGGACACACGTTCCTGAACTAATTTTCTTGAATAATTCGTGGCAAACAAATATGTGTCTAACCAGGAAAACACTGTTTTGGCAGGACATTGAGAAGAAAATTGAGGAGACGAGACAGAGATTCAAGAATGAGTTCCTTCAAGGTAAACATTTATTGTGGATAAGATATTAACTTCATTATTGGCCACTTAGTCGCCTTGATTTGTAAGCTCCGTTGTTATCAGTGATAGAAAGTGACCGTACTGTGAATTAGCAGTGTCCTTATTGTTACTTTTCATCATGTTTACATCACCACCTGAGTGCTTAGAGGATAGATAAGCTCTAGAGAGAACTAGCTAACCTTTCTCTCTGTTGCCACATGCTCTAGTTCAGATTAAAGCAACCTGAATATTTAGGCTTTGAATTATATTTATATTAAACCAACATGTGGTGCATTGTCCGTTTATCTGTCAATTAAGAAATTAGCTCGGGCAACAGTCGACCATAAATATTGCTCATGACTTTCTCTTTGAATGTGGTGTCATGTGATTGAGGCTTTGTGTTCATGTTTACAGATTCAACAGATAAATATGATCCCAGAGATGTGGAAAGACTTCAGAAAGATGATTTAATGGTGGAGGGCTACCTGACATGGAGACTTTATGTTGTTGATGATGCCTTGAAAATGATTGATGATAGCTTTCAGTGGAGAAAGGAGTTTGGTCTGAATGGTAAGAAGTCATTTTGGGTCAATTTTATTTATGATACACTGAATTTATCATGACTAAAATAATTAAAGATTTACAGTCTAACTCTGATTCTGATTCACCACAGATTACAGATGAAGATTCCTTGATTTCAACCCCTTAGCAAAACCTACTTTTTGTTGTCCACCTTTATTGCTACACAACACTACATAATATGTATAAAATACCTAATAATATGAATTAAGAAATACAGCTATATACAACTTTAAAAAAAAAAATTTTGAACAAAGAAACAAATATCAAAACAATAAACCACTAAATTTTCTGGTCAGCAATATTTCAATAAATGTAGAAATGTCTCCAAATATTGGCATGGACTGCCTTATTTACAGTGATGACATTGCTAAATTTAGATGTTTGCAAACACTCACCACAGCTCAGTAGATGTCTTTGTGCTGTGCTGGGATGAATCCAGACAGAGTTGCATTGTGTGTTTAAAATACTCATATCTCCATGCACTCACTAACCCAGAGAACAATCCCCACTGTATCTGTTTTTCTGTGGAATTTCTCTGCTAGTTGGTTTTTCTTTAAACCAGCAAATTTAATTTGTTAAATAGTTGTGTTTTGAAAATTTGGTTTATACAACTCATTAGTATACCACTCTTAAAGATCAACCTAGGTCATGCGTTGCTGCAAGGGAAATGGTTTAAAGTGTATTATTTCCTGTCAGCAGTGTTTGAAGTTGAACCATTATGGGGAAATTGTGTTGCTAAATAGAGAGATTCAATAATACTGTTATACTACCATACAAGGGAGACTTCTCCCAAAAAATACCGCTAAAAGTACAACAGATGTTTTATACATTTAATACTGTTACAGTTTCTAAATTTGAATTATTTCAGGTAAAAAATAATTCAATAATTATTTAATGTATATTTCTTTATATTCCTTCACATAAGAGTTACATTTTCATGTAAGTCCTTAGAAACCTTGTAGACAATGCTATTCTTTTGTTTGTAATATTATATTCTGTAGAGCTTTGCTGAAGTGACAGAGAATAACATTCATCAGTGTGAAGTTGTGCCTGCCTGTGTGTTTTAGATCTCACTGAAAACAGCATTCCCAAATGGATGTTTGAGACTGGTGCTGTCTACCTCCATGGATATGACAAAGAAGGCAATAAGCTCTGTATGTACCAATATTGTTACAAGTTTAATTAAACTCTCTAGTCGTACATTCACAACTTCGGTGCTGCAGAGGGTAAATCAGTAAATGTACATAAATGACACTGAAAGTTTACACAGTACAAAACTATGAATACCTTAACACCGTTTTTTCCACTGTTTACTGTGTTCAGTCTGGTTCAAAGTGAAGCTGCATGTCAAGGATGCAAAAACAATCCAAGACAAGAAGAAATATGTTGCCTTCTGGCTGGAGAGGTACGCGAAGAAAGAACCTGGGATGCCTCTCACTGTTGTGTTTGACATGACAGAGTCTGGCCTCGGCAATATAGTAAGTCCATAATGGTGATTTTATTTTTTTTTAAGGGGGGGGTGTTTTTTTGTTAATATATAGTCATTTACATGTCTATTTAATCTATGTTTAATTTGTGTCTTTTAACACTATTTTAATGAGGGTCTGCATTTATCATTAATATTAAGTTCTCTGTGAATAAAATACATTCGAAAAACAACCAGTTCGTTTTATATGATTGTCCTTGAAATGCTGTTTGGTAGCCTCAAGATTTAGCTGTTTGAGCTGTGGTTTTTCAGGGACTGATATTCTTCAATAGTTTTACTCTTTGGAGATTAAAGTAACCTTTAAATCTCCTTGGTCAACTCGAGTGGACTGTCTCTAATCCATAGACTCACTGTGCCACCGGTGTTAGCTTCCTGATGGAGCTTTCTCTGACTGAGTGTATTTCATTGGCTCAGTGAAATACTTAAAAAAAAAAAAAAACAGGCAAAAAAGAATAATTAGTAATAAAACTCAAATGTTAAATTCTTTGATTGGAACATCAGTTTGGAAAGCAGCCTCATTGAAGCTTGTTGAACCACAGTACGAGCTGGAGCAGGGCTAGTCAGTATGATCTTATTAAAGCTTGGGAAAGAGTCTCCTGCATAGCAATGAGGTTTCTAGCCAATTATGGAGCTAAGCCAGGGTAGAGAGGCTCTATCCATTGACATATCTGCTGGTAGTCTGATGGTTGTAATTAACATAAAACTATGACATGCACATTTATCATAGTGACAAAAAAAGGATATTTAAACATAGTCAAGAAACATACACCTAAATGTGTGGTGTTTGATAAGATCTAAAGTGTGCCTTTAATCTGGCAGCCATGATCACATTTTCTAATGTTAATGAAAGAATAGACTTTTTAGATAGGTAAAGTCAAACTGTCAATTATGTGTTAACTCCTTTTGGAGTTTAATGTAATATCGGAAAAAGATGCACTGAAGTGGTTTTTCTTGGCCGTGGTATTTGAGAGGGATTATGCCGGGGATCATTTAGAGTTGCTTTTGATAAATGTTCATTTTCTGTTAAGTGGGTCACTTCAGATCTAGAGGCAGTTAACAAACACTCTACTTATTCAGCCTTTTCAAAATTCCATAAAAGCATTTCTTTTTCAGTTTCAGACTTGTGCACAGTTCTCTTTAAATCTTTGCTCTTTCCACCGTGTGTTACAGGACATGGACTTTGTGAAGTACATCATTAATTGCTTCAAGGTATACTATCCAAAGTTTTTATGTAAGTAACATAAGTTATTTGTCATAATAATAATAACAATAATAAAGATGTTGTGTTATCCAGCTCTTTACCACAGTACACCATAAAGCTCATGCTGATTAATTAACAACATCTTAAAACTGATCTACAAAGAGATCAAAATGCCAAATTGTTTTTTTTTTTCTCATTTCAGCCAAAATGATCATTGTGGATATGCCCTGGATTATGAATGGTAAGACTGAACCTCACACTCTTCTTTACTTTATATCCATAAATGACCTTAACTTTGGAACAGTTTCATGTTTGCATATTGATAAGGCAACATGTTTTTTTTAATTTCAGCTGCATGGAAGATAGTGAAATCATGGTTGGGTCCCGAGGCAATTAGCAAGCTAAAGTTTGCTTCCAAATCTGAGATCCAGACATTCATAGACCTGGAGTATCTGCCACCTCACATGGGTGGAACGGTATGGCATCATGTCTTCATGTGTATCAGACTTTCATAATTTGCCATCCAAGAATCACACGTCAGGTTCTCGGGACAAAAATGTCAGAGAGAGAATGAAATTAAACTCGATCACTTCAGCAAATGATGAATTTCAATTTGAATGTTTGTCAGCACAAAACTGTAGTTTTTGTGTATATTAAAGCTCCCACTATACTAAACATACCATGTTGTTCAACCACCCATATCCTGACTTGACTTATCTGGCTTAATTCCAGGACCCCTTCAAGTATAGCTACCCTCCTCTTCCTGATGACGACTTCCAAACGCCCATCTGTGATAACGGCCCTATTGTTAGCGAAGAGGAAACGGAGAGTAAAGATGGTGAATTAGAGAGCAAAGATACCCTTGAGTCCAGCTTCAACTCTGAGGTTGCAGTAAAACCTAAAAAGGTACATTTTCTTTTGAGTTGATCAATATGTAATTTAGGGTCTTAGATACACAATAGTAAGCATATTTACTTTTTATAAACTTTCAAATATAGGGATTGGTTAGACTGCAGGTTTATTATGCAATTAATTTCATAATCCTAGTCTGTTTTATGGAAAATGAGTAGCTATCATTAGCTGCAAGGTACTAACTTTCATCATTTTTAATATTACCTGAAGCTATATGTTTAATGTAGTAGCGTGTTATTAGACTGTATTTAAGGTTATCTGACTAGCTAGCATAGTTTGATAATACACATAGCCCTTGTGATTCAAGATGTCTCCTGCCACACCTTCACCATCTTATGAAGTGTTCAAAACAATAGATTGGGATATTTTGGGATTTTTATTTTTTTGTTTAACAGGTAATGCTTTTTATTTTTGTGGTTGTGTAGTGACATACCCAAACATTATTTTTACCATTTTATGGCAGATTTTCTAAAGTTTTTCAAAGAGGTGTGCCATTACCTTATGCATAGACCATTTTGTTAAGGAATTTCAGGACTGTTCCTTGATGGGTGTGTTTGTTTTTACTAGTGTGACAGAGTGGAAGAACACACACAAATAATGTCCCTTTCATTGCTGTGGTTCTGTTGCTTTCAACACTGTATAATAATAGCAGTCATGGTGTCTTTTTCTTAGTTATTAGATTCCACTCCTTGTTCTATTATCTTCCCTATGGTCAAAGATTCCCCCCTCTTCCCTATTTCACTCACTTGTTAAGTTGAGCCTGAGATTACAGCTTGTAATCAGATGGCTGTGTGGAGACAGCTGTGAATTAAGTGGCAAGTATTGCCCTGATTTGGGAGACGTTAAGCTCTCATTGTCTCTCTGAAGGTGACTTCTCATGTCTCATATTGGCTGCAATTAAATCCTTCCAGCAAAGCTCATGCATCACGGATTTCACTCTGTGTCTCTGTTCACAGCATCCCTTATGGTCCACGGAGGATGTCAAGTCTGTTAGTTAAGCTTTCCTCCACTGTAGCTGGAATCCCTTTTTCACCCAAAACAGTAGCACATAACCCCAATGTAGCCACACAAGTGAAACCACCCCACTGGCTTCAGCTTGAAAAATGCCTGCACAGCCACTGTCAACCTCCCGCTCGCTCTGGTGTCACCGAATCGCGCCCTGGTTGAAGTTGGGACTGCAGCTTATGTCATAAATGCTGCTCACTCGCTGCAGTATGGTCCCACTCTTGCCTCATAATCTATTTAGCTTCTCTTCTTGCCAGCAGCATGCAGAGAAAGCCTGAATGAAAATAGATATAGAGTATTAAAGGGTTATCTCAGGAGATGACTGCTGGGTGGAAATACTTGTGAAGATCTGAAGAAAGTTGAACCTCACATTGTGCTGGTTGCACACCATTTTCAGCCATTTTTTTTCCCCATGTTGAATTAGTTGTAATTTTAGTTGTTCAACTATAATTTGCATATTTTATAGTAATGCTGTCACTATCAGCGAGGAGCAGACTTGGACGTGTTTATCTAGAGTGGATGTTAGGACAATTGGATCTATCTCTGCTGTAGTTTAGAGTAGCTGTAGTTTAAACAAATCCTGTCAAGAGTTTTTTTTTTTTTTTGTCGCCTGCTACGTGAAGGACATTAACTGTATCTATGGGGAAGAACGAACAGTGCTGCATCACCCAAAGCTACTCCCATGAGCCTCCTAAGCCCCAACAAACAAACAGTACTCCTATTGTTAATGAATGCATATTAGTCATGCACAACAGATTTAGATTTACAAAAACGGAGATATGCAAATCGGTAATTGTCAGCCTCAACAGTAATCTACAGAAGCAAGTTTGAAGTGGGTTGATGATTTTCTTACTGTGGCGTGTAAAGACAGATGGCTGTCGTTGAACAGTGTAAACGGGGCGGGTTATGTTCGGGAGTGGAAATTGTAGCATGTCATTTATGTAATGTACTGTTGGAAAGATAATTCGAATTAATAGTCACCCAGCCAAGACACAGGAAATCAAATAAGCCTTTGAGATATGAAAATAGTTCTGGTTCATGTGATGCAACTGTCACTGCTGTACGTTTACAGTAGTTTGACTGACGGTGGATTTTTTTTAGAGCTTCATATCAGTGATTAGTTTAAAGTAGGTAAAGTCATCCGATACAGCCTTGACCCTCTAAAACTGTTGAAACAAAAAGTGCCTACTGCATCTGTTACTTCGTTAAAGGCAAGACGACTATTGAACTAAAAAATTAAGTCAGCAGTAAATCTGACTAATTCAACATCCAATCCATTTTATTTGTAGAGCACAGATTTAAACAACCACAAGGGTTCCAAAGTGCTGTACTATAAAATAAACACAACAAAGATAGTTGTAATAATAATAATTTAAAAAAAAAACTAAAACTACTATGATTAAAAACACAATAAAACACAATAAAATGTAATAAAAGCTAAAAAATACACCAAAAAAATGCTCATAAAGGAGGTGATTATTTATTCATTGTGGAGCTGGGCATCAGACTAACTCGGGGAAAACTTAAACTTTTTGGAAATTATTTTTTCTTCAAAGTCAGTATTGCCATTTTATTTGCCAGTTTATTTGTATTCATGTACAAGACAATTCAAAGTGCTTTACATAGAACATAAAACCAGACATAAAAGAGAAAGTTAAAATATAAAAACAATGAAAGTTGAAATGAAAACATTAAAATGACACTTAATTAAAATGAAATAAAAGACAATTAACAAAAGATATGAAACAAAATTTAAAACTAAGAGCTTAAAGAACTGAAATATCCTTTGGCGGCCGTTAAGAGAAATGGTTTTTAGTCCTGATTTGATGTGGTTAATCTTTCTGGAGGTTTGTTCTCAACAACGGGTGCATAGAAACTAAATGCTGCTTCCCCGTGTTTAGTTCTGACACTAGGAACAGTCAGCAGACCAGAGCCAGATGATCTTAAAGGTCTGGAGGGTTCATAACACAGGAGCAGATCTAACATATATTTTGTGATGCTTAGATGCTAAGTTAGAACTCTAGCAACAGTGTTTTGAATGAAAGAATAGTGAAAACAGAGAAAACTCAAGTAAAAAACTGACTTTTATGTTACTGTTATGTATCAGTCAGATGACTGACTGATATTTTTTCAGTGAAGATATCAAAAACTTCATATAAAACTGAGCGTCTCCATCCATCATTGGTCAAGCTCTATAGGTTTTACTGCTAAATCAATGACAGAAGATGAGGGTGTTTGCATGTTCAATACAGAGCCACTGAACGTCCAAATGGGTCATATCTGAGGACCACGAAAATATGACAAACTGTATTTGACACAGATTATTTCAAAATATTGATAGGTTTAGTGGTTCAGAAGTTATTAAGCATTTGAGATAAGTAAATGTCTTTGGTTGCCAGCAGCTGGTTGGATCTTTCTGTGTTCATTCACGTTCACATTTCTTGATGAAACTTAATTCACCTTCAAACATGACAGGTTCTGAGTGTGTGCGGTTCAATTTGGGTTAGGGTTAACCTCTGTTCCATGCTTCTCACCTGCTGCAGACTTTAAAGCAGCATTATTTATGTCCACATCCACCAATATTTAATCCTTTTGACATTTCAAACAATGCTTCACCATCTGTTACTTTTGCATTTTCATTTAATTTGTGGTACAATACAACAAATAAAAATATCGACGAATACCCACCAAAAATATAAACTACTTTTTTTTCCCACAGCAAACAGTCAGTATATGCATGAAATCTGTTCCCATGACAAAATGTAGCCCAAACAGTAAGAAATATTTGACATGTTGAATGAAATCTGGTGTAAAACATTAAAGGATCAGTTCAGTAAATCCATGTCTGAGAAGAATTCAATATAGGTTGAATAAAAACTGTATAATTCAGTCTGTTTTGTCTGAAATTGGTGTTTTTAATGCTGCTCTACATTACACCTGTGTCTTGTTACAGAGACTATGCATTTTAATTTGTCATAAGTGGCCTTCGGCTTTTCCACAGTACTGTGTTATCAGTCTGCTTTTAGAATATGTATGTCAAAGTGAAATTGGGCAGAAATGGTAAATAGGAACAAAACAACAGCTCAAACCAAACTAATAACTACCTAAATAATATCCAGTAGCAGCATCTACTCCAGGGATGTCAAACTCAACTGGCCTGGGGGTTACTGGAGGTAGAGTCTGGGTCAGACTGGGCTGCATTAAATATTCTATAGGGTTTCTTTACTTTACTCCCACTAGTAACACACAACTCTCCTTTAAATGGTTTTCCATTCAATCTCTATCTCTTTCTCGGTACTTTGACTGTTGCTTCATTATCTTTACTTGCTTTGTTGAATAAATCTTGTTGCCTCAATAGACATTTTTTAAGATTGGTGAGCTGGTTCTTTCTCTTATCTCCCTGGTATTTTGTAAACTCCTCTACATGTCCAGTTGAGTAATGATATCAGACAGCAGCACGTTTTGAGACGGACATGATTGGAACTGGGTGATGGCAGATATATTCCATCCACTTGGTGTCACTCCAGAATATGTTTCAACGAAGTGACTGGCGTTCATACTTCACCAGTTAGTTCGCGGTTGGCTAGTTTGACAGCAAATTCCACTTACAACTGTCTCGAGACTATATATATATTTCAGCTCTTAA
>JAPTYR010000015.1:23466716-23477495 GCA_029814505.1 Siphamia roseigaster | reverse complement strand
GAGAGAGAGAGAGAGAGAGAGAGAGAGACTATTTCTCCAACAGTCCCACCATAGCACATATGTAATAAAACTATGATTGTCACCATGAAACTGAGAAACCGTGGAAAACAAGAGTGACTGTACATAAATAAATTACTGAGATTTAAACAGCTGGGCCAAACATGACAACCGATTCGGAAAAATATCAAAAAAGGAACAACATTCAAGACAATTAAAAATTGCTTGCTGGAGACTCTTCAATAGTGGCATTTCCTCTGGTAACGAAGCCCCTCTCTGTGTGAATAACAGCACAGTGTAAACTAGAGGCAGGTATGCTGGGCTGTCAGCTGAGGCTGTAAATTCCTGTGCAATCTGAACTTGACCTGTTAGCTGTGGGCTACTGAAATTACTAGCACTGGGATTTGCCTGGAACACGGTTTCTTTTGAATGCCAAGATATGACAATTGTACCTTTGTCATGCACACATGCGGCAAAGAAACCCTGGACAGCTATAAAAAAAACAAAACAGGTGCATCTATATATTTCCATCTCTCCCTCATACATTTATTTACTTAACTACTTTCCAGGCTGTTCTAAGCACACAACCCTGGGCTTTTCTCTCAGGACTAAGCAGTGGAGGTGTTCACACTGCATGGTAATGATGTGAGCTGTGTGTGCATTGTGTTCCACCTGGCGAGCATGATGCTGGAGTTGGGGTTGCTCGTGCCAGGGCCTGTGGGACTCCACTTGATCGTGTAGATCTCTTTACTATGTGCTTGGAGGTCATGGACACACGACTCCTGCTTCATACTCCAAATCTGTGAGTGAAGCAGCAACGGAAAGTCAGACTAAAACGAATTGCCACTCATATTTGCTTCATTAAACGTTAAAAAGCCAAATTCACCTTTAAAGTCATGTCATCTGAACAGGAGGCGAGCAGCATACCCGATGGATCCCACTTAATGGCATTAACTTCATTCTACAGAACACAATAACTCATTAGTAGGAGTGAGTGTGGCTTCAATATTGACGGTATCGTGTCTGATGAGATTTGTAGAGCAACATAGGAAAAGCTTACTGTGTGGCCCTGGAAAGTCTTAAGAGGCCTGTCGTTGCCAAGGCGACATACGTGGATGCACATGTCTGTGCTGCAAGAGGCGAAGGTAGTATTGTTCTGCCAGTCGACATCCAGTGCTGGAGCTGTGTATAATTTAACCACCCATAATAAAACCACAACTGAGCAGGGAGCATTTCGCATCCTATTTACCATCTCTGCAGTAAAATAATTTCGTTGTCCTGGATACATAATAAAACAGTTTTACCTGAGTGAAAAGGGAACTGCTGCTTGGCCTCTCCTGTGTGTGCATCCCAAATGATTGTCGTCTGGAAAACATAATTGGGCGTTTCAAAAACAGCATAACACTCCTTTGTAGGTCACTCCAACATGTAACATGGAGTCCTGACAGGGCTCCGAATTAATACTGCAGACAATAGTGACGTTCACGTCTTTTCGGTGATGATGCTCTGATGATGAATTAGTATGAAGCATGAATGTTGTTTATTAACACCTTAAAATGACATGCTATCTCACAGCTACTTCTGAGCCGTTTTCAACCTGTGAAGTCATAATAGTACAAATCTTTAACCATAATATTATCTGAGGAAAAATCCACAAACATCAACCACAAAAAGAAAATGATCACATCATACTCTACAATATCCAAAAACTGCTCCGATACTTCCCAAGATTATCTACGGCTATCTTTGCCTTTAACAATCATCAGAGATATAAAGAAAATAGTGCATCGGTTCGTGAAGATTTTTACTGTTATTATTTCTAGATGGCTTAAATGACATGTAGCTGCCTCCTTAAGTTTCATGATACTGCATAAACAGCATACCATAATATAGAATATGAAGGCTGGATGATCAGGTTTTTCAAGGTATGTACCTCTCCTTCCTGGAGAACAGTTTTATATTGTAGATTATTATACAGATTTAACCTTTGGCAGGTGATCTGAAAATGCTAACTCTAAGCCTTAAGAAAAAAAAAATGAGGATATTGCCATTAAGAGAGACATTTCCTCATCCTTAAAAAGACATGAAATACCTTATCTACGCCAGCACTGAGAATCGAGTTCCCCTTCTTGTTCCACTTCAGTGCAAATATTGGCCCTTTGTGTTGTCCCAAGGTGCTCGCCAGATTTCCTAATGAGTAAGAGTCGCATTTAATTCTTATAGAAATCTTCCTTTAAAATAAAAATTCTACAATCACAACACCAATGTGACAACACTAACAGCATCATTTTCATCATACCATCTTTTGTCCATATCCTGGCAAATCCATCATATGAACCTGTTGCCAGGAGCGTCCCGTCACTCTGTTGGATGGAAGGGGGGGAAAAAAAACAAAAAAAACACAACACAGAACTGTTGCTCAGCTGTTCAACACATGGTGGAAAGTAGAGGAAAGACGTGGATGGATGATTTGGAACATACATTCCAGTCAAGTGATGTGACGTCTTTGTTGCTGGGGACATCCTGGCCACCTTCTCGGATACAGTGGCGAAGAACCAGCTGGGTGGAGTTGGAGTTGTTGTTCTCATTGAGGTTCCAGATTCTGGCAGTGGAGTCGCCGGAGCTGAACAGAACACAAGTGCAGCAGGAGGGATTTAACAGACAATTGAAATACAAGCTGTCAGCTTTGGTTCTGATGTAGTCATGTATCTCACTAAATAAAAGCCCTCGTATGCACGCTGTGTAGTGCAAGTCATCAAGTATAAATTAAAACCTGTTTTCAGCACTGATGCAGACTTACCCCGAGGCGAGCAGATCACTGACAGGGTTCCAGGCACAGATGAACACCTCCGACTCATGGCCTCGAAGCACTGTTGCTTTGCTGGCTGGTATCTCGACATCCACATCCATCTCTATGGGCTCGCTGTGGTTGTCTAACAGCAGAAAACGCAGAAACACACAAAAACAGGCATCAACGCCAGGGACAGAAATTGAGAACATGACTCAAAATTGCCTGATCCATCTGAATTGTATGCCCTGGACCTTATTAAATCCTTTTATGCATGTGTTTCTGAGAGTTGATGTCAAGCTCGTGTGTCTACGGTGCTGGAACAATTGCAACATGGCAGAGGAGGAAGGAGGAAACAGTTGTGTCCATGCTGAGAACATAAGCAAATCTATTTCTTCTGGCATAAAACATATACCACTCACTACCACACACTTCTCATTTGACTATAATCTTGAATATTATGGATGTTATCATTGTACTGCTTTACTGACCTGTTCTGACTCTATCATTCAGTGTTTCGATAGGTGCCTCATGAAATGTACTATTATTTAATAAAACAGATCAGGAATCAGAAGAATTGAAAATAATACAGATAATTGGAATTAATAATGAGACTGTCAATATAATTTGTAAACACACACACAAACACACTGGATTTATGTGCTTTGACTTGGTTTTTTAAATTCCGAAAACAACTATTCTTACTTGATAGGACAATATGGGGCCATAATCATCAAAGTGTAGCAGAAAGGCTTATATTCATTAAGTTCACTCAGAACCTCCTTTTAAAGTGTATGCGAAAACAGTAAAAACACATGCTTGAACCCTTAAGATATGTAAAGCTTCATGTGTTTTCTGAGCGGTTCTACCGTGCCTTTGTGTGTGCTCCGACAGCAAACCTTACCTTACTCACACAATAACTCCTTCTGTTGCCATCCACACCTTAAAATTAAATTCCTGAAGGATATGCTGACACCATCATCTACTCCTACTCCCCTTGTCTAGAGCTGCACCTGATCGACACCTCTCTGGTTTCACACAGAAAAAGCTGTACAAAGGCTATATATAGCACAGTCTGTGAAAACCGCTCAGTGGGTTTTGTTTCTCTTTATAACACCAGCAGCATAATTTTCACATATGTAGAATATGTGATAATAAGATTAGAATAGTGGTTACTGATATTGACAAAACCCAGCATTTGCTTTATTTACATTTAAGCGAAGTGACTGATTGCATCTCAGATTTACTTTTATTATGTTATGAGCTCATTTGCTGGGTTTGAAGAAAATCTAATCAAAGAGCTTCTGTATAGACACTTGGAATAAGGTTTGTCTTACTCATGTTGTGAGTGCCATTCTCCTCCCCATTGACAGTGGCCTCTCCATTCTTTGGTGGATTAGACTGGTTTCCAGAGGTGGATGCCGCCATGGCACAGGCAGCCTGCTGTTGGGCTAACTTGTCGCGGAAGGCCTGCTGCCGCGTCTGTACCACATCAGGCATCACTGCGTCAATGAGTGACAACGACTCAATTGGCCGACCATCAAACACTGTACCATCCTGTCAGGGAAACAAACAACACATGGATATGTTGTAATTTTTAATTGGTACATTGTCAAGACTAGTCAAAATAAGCATCAGTTGCAGAAGTGAAGAGGTGTTTTCTAATTTCAGTTGCTCAGTCAGTCATCTTCACTACAAATACTCTCAAGTATAAACATGAAACAAACAAGGCATCAGCGATCAAAGTGTGTTTCTGGATTATTAAGCATCAAAAAAACAGCTGTAGGAGAACAGCAGGTCCCTGCCTTCACCTCATTGATGCTGATTTCTGCCTCCACATACTGAAGCCCTTTCTGCAGAATGGAGATGAGAGCTGCAGGGGGCACTAGTGTTCCATTGATGTTGGACTGGCTGATGTGGCTTTCAATGCCAAAGGTGAATGCTGAATGGGAGAAACCTGAAAACAAAACACCATTCAGTCATTAATGTGGAGCTGAACACAAGGTGTAAACAAACAAGACAAATAATCAAAGGTTTTTATTTGTGATTAGGAAAACAGAGATGACTACAGCTAAATACAAGAATGACAAAACAACTCAGACATACAACTACCGGTACATAAATTCAAAAGCTAATGTCATTTACAAAGCAGTTTATATTTTGCAAATTTCAGAGCCATTCTTAATAAGTAATGAAACCAAGCAGCTATGACTATTTATGTCCTATAGAAAAGTGTGTAGCATACTGATTTCTAAAAGGGAAATGAAAACAAAATTTCATTTTAAGCAAACAAATGACCTGATTGCTCCCATCTTTTCATTTTATGTGTGCGCTGAGCCTTTAGAATCTAAAGATACTTTGAAATGGTATTTTCTAGTTAATGTTGAAATTAGAAGAGCCAACGTAACAAAATTCACCTGCAAACTGAAAGCATTGTAACTAAACCCATGTATTTCAGCTGCAGTGTGTTCATCAGATTAGTGAGACAAACCTGACTCTTGGAGGTATCTGTAGACCAAGAAGTTCACTTCGTCACTGGTAATACTCATCTTAACCCAGCCAAAAGGGGGCGGTCTGCTGGAAGGATAGGTTCACTCTAGAAAATAAACAAAGGAATGACACTATTTTGTTCTGTTGTATTCTGTGTGTTTGTCCTTATACCATTGTAACACTATGAATGGGAATCGAACCAGTTCTCTTTGAGAACCAGTTCCCAGTTGCTCAATTCCTTGGAATCATGCGCCTGCCCGCTTAATGATTCTGCTTATCAGTTCCACCTTTGTTGCACATGTGTGATGATGTCACAGGCTACATTGCTTTGGTTTAGAACATAGGCAACACGCCGTTGAGGCAGAAATACGCCGAAGTATGGCTAGATTTCTTGCGAAAAGATGACACCAGGGCCACTGGTAACACTTGCAAAGTTTCTGTTTCTTCAAAGGGGGGAGGGCACCTCCAATATGCTAAAACATTTGTCCACAGCGTGCAGGAATGTCATGTGTTTGATACACTACTTAGCAACACTTGTGACTCTAGTAGCTGAGCAAACACCAGGGTGTCATCGGGCCTGGTTCTAAGGGGGGAAAGATCAAATGTCCTGCCCCCTAAAAAAAAAGTTTCCAAAGGTAGGGAAAAATAAAATGAAGTGCACAACAATGGAAGACAGATGAATTAGAAAAGTGTCTGAAGTTTCACTTCCACATTGCACAGTTGCATGGAGTAAACATCCCCCCCCTTCCTGATTGATATTGTTGATTGTTACCTGATATGACTATCTGGAACCAGACCCGGTGTCATCTGTTATGATTTGTGTACTGTATACGTTATATTTTCCGTTTAGAGGTGGAAATATAAAAAGACAGTTAATGCAAACTAACCCATTTGTACTCACCCAATGAGAATTGTGATAAAGAATCAGATTGATAAGAAAAATGGACAATTGGAATCATTAAATTCGTATCAGTTCCCATTAATCCATCTTCCTATCATTCTTTTGTTTTTCTGTTTCAAAACCACATTAAAAAAACAAAAAAACAACAACTTTGTTTTTGTGTTTTAAGACCAGAACAGGAAAACAGAATAACACAAAATCATACATTTTCTGCCCGTTATTCTGTTAAAAAAAAATAATGTGAAAATTGTATTTTTTTTAAATTGTTTTGTTATTGTGATTATCTGAAAATTCGGTGAATGCTGGGAGATGTGCGGGGGCGTGGAATCACAATCGCACACCTCATCTATGAACTTTTTGCAATGTTCCATCATGAGCATCAGAAGATTTTGCGCAGAGCACAACCTTCGCCAAAGGAATATGGTTTCAGACGCCGAACTGGAAACGACTATGATCAATTCCATACATAGGGTAAGTAGTCTAATGTATGTGGAGGGTGTTCTAGATTTCTGGTATCTACTCTGCTGAGGTTCCAACCGGCCCAAAACGATTCTATAATGTGACGTGCAAGCAGTGTAGACACTGAATCGAGTGTTTTTTAAAATGGTCAGTCGCAGTTTGATGACACAGATCACTCCACTAATCAGAGATACTGTGAACAGAGCAGTCAGTTAATTCAGTCCGCAAACAACAGCGTGGTCAGTTGTGGTGGTTTCTGGTTTTGGTGGATGACGAAAAAAAACGCACAAGCGGGGTTACCACGGGAGTTACACCACGCTTCATGATGACGCCAAGGTACTATAGTATCTGTAATGGAAACGCTCTCAAAGAATAGTTCCTGGAATCCGAGTCAAATTGAGTAGTCGAGTAGTGGAAACACGGTGTATCAAACTCAAGCGACATTTGTCCCTCCCCCCTCTGAGAATACCCAATTCAAGCAGGAGGTGTACACACAGAGGGAGGAGGGACAAATGACAGTTTACTTTGATAGACATATCACCGTCTAATCATTTAGAGTGGGATCTCAAAATGATTGGATGGTCTTTGTTCAGTACAGTCTATTCCACAGCTGACTATATATTTTTATTCTTGTGTCAGAGCATTTAATTAATTGAATGCAATTGGGATGTGAAGGGGAGTTTAAGCAATACAATAAAAACACTCCAGGAAAACATCTTTGACCGCACCTTTAATGGAATTATTTCAGCTTTGAACACAAACGCACATGAGAAAGCTCTGACTTCTACTCTCGGTTAGTACCTGCTCACTCGTTTCGTTCATTGTCACACCTCTTTCGACAACACTGATGGCTGGGTCACTTAACCTGTGAATCTATGTCTGGTACTGAAACCAAGTATTTGTTGCCCCTCTTCTCTAGCCTAATGGGAGTGTCTATATCCATTTGGCTTCAACAGAGATCAGAGTGGTGCTTCCCATTAGTGACCCAGCCATCCATCTATATGAAAAGAGCCCAGATAAGGTAGTAAGGATATTTAAATGCCAGTCTACTTCCCATATAGTGAATTACAGAAGAGAGCAAGATGCTAATTATTCATGTAAGCTGAGCTGACCTTCTCTTCAGATTTATTTTCAACAAACAGAGGTATCTAGCAGACTGTAAAAATTAACAATTCACCTGAGATCATTCAAAAAAACTGAAGGGAGCAGAGAAACAAAGAGACAGTTTAATTTAGTACTTTCTTATTTCAATTCAGATACTGTCCTCAGGCTGATGCACACTGTAATAATATTGAATTCATTATTTCCCAATGGCTTTTGCAGTCACTTCATTAGAATAAAGGCAAATGGTGGTGAAACAACCTTCTCCATACATTGCCCACCCACATAATGTAAACACTAACAAACGAATAGAGCAGAAAAACAAGAATAACAGAAACATGGTGTTTAAGCAGGTTATGTTTTGACTGGGAAATACTTAAAAGAAATAAGTGGGAACCTGAGAATGAGCCACACAAATACACAATAGGGAGATAAAGGGACGAACATTTTCTTGAGAATACAAAAAATGGGGGGTGGTGTCAGGTATGAAGACTGCATGGTTGTCCAACTTTCATTCCAAACAGACCCACTCAAGTTCCCCTTTGGTAGCATAGCAACAAGAGAGATCAGGCAAAATAAAGAGAGAATGGTGTTGTCCCAATTACCAGTGGGCATACAGCCAGAGGGGTTGAACATGTTGCTCAACATGAATTATTCACCCTTTCACCTTGGTATATTCTTTCAGATGGAGTCAGTCTTCATTGTGCCACAGTCGACATGCTATGGGCTGAAATTATAACAAACCAACCTAGTAAGTGGTGCAAAAATACTGCAATAGGAGCAAAATGCAAGCTAAAACCTGAGAGAAACATTATTAAACTTCAACTAAAATGTGTCTGTGTTTTGTAACATTTGACAAAGAGCAATAAAGTACATTGACATTAACAAACAAATGGCTCTCATCTTGCAGAAAAAAAACACTGAGCTTGTATCGGCACCTGAGCCACTGGGCCCTACTTTGCCCACTGCCACCATGTTTGTCTTTAGCTAATTAGCTTACACATGGGACAAAGAAGGGCTAGCCACATCAAAGCAACAGAGCTCAAGAGGCTGCTACCGCTACATACTAAACAACTGGAAACATAATTAACAGGCAGCCTGGAGGGAAGAGCAACAGCAATAATCCTAATATTAGATGGGCCCACGATGTCACCATCTATTACACAACTGCCTCAGCATCCAAGTGTTTGACAAAACAATATGTCTTTAAGGAAACCTGACCTAGCACCAACCTCTAGCCCTCTGGTTTATTCACATTGAAGTCTTAAGTCAAGTCAAAGTATGAGAATATGATTCCTCATGAAAAAAAAAGACCTTTCAAAGAAAGAAAACATGACTCGTGAGACTGCAGCTGTACATGTACCGATGTGAGATGCAAATCTACAACAGAAAGGCTGTAAATACATACTCTAATACCAAATTTCTTCTTATGAAATTATACTCAAATGTATTTATAGCAGGGCTTCAGTGTGTGATATAGGCTATTGAGATGGTCTTGCTTTAACTTAGGATTGGGAATCTCAGGGTACCTCATGATACACGATATATTGTTCATGATCACAATAATATCTAGATATGGCGATACTAGGGAAGCACAGAATATTCGGTAACCGAATACATTAGGCCAAATATTGAAAAAAAAAAAAAGAAAGAAAAAAAAGGCACATTTGGCCTTCGGTGGATTGAGTTAAAAACAAGGCTGAATAGTGGCGTGTGACGCAATGTTCCAATCAAACAATGTGCAGTGACATGGTGACCTGGTGCCTTTGGTAAAATGTCAGCAGTGTGGAGAGATTTTAAAGTGAATTTGAGTTTTTTTCTTCTTCTTCCTACAGCGCTCGGGAGCTTCCAGACCATCCCCCCCTCTCCCCTCCCCACACTTCCAGAATACTGGCATGCACAACGCTTGTTCCTGAGGATTCATGTGCTGCACAGTGATAATTCACCCAGTGCCGTTTAGAGTTACTGTCCGGTTCAGGCTTAGGATTCGATACCAACTCGGACTCCCACCCTGGCTCCGGTCCATAGCTCATTCAGTCTCCTCAAGCCTCCAACATTTACAGAACAGCCCCAGTTCATATCCATCTGACTAACCTTATATTTCCGACTGACTTATGTTAGTGACTGAACAGTTGTCCAGTGAACTTTACATCCTAATGGTGTGAATACATGTAACTAGCCTAGCTTTAGCTACATTTTCTGTACTAGAGCTCAGACTCTGAAAATGCACGATTCATGCAGAAAGGGCACGTGCAAAAGGGGAGGGAAAAATGAGTTTAGTTTGATAGACACATCACCATTCAATCATTTCATATATAGTTGGTACACTTGGTAAGATTTAGATTTTTGCAGTGCAAAGTGTATTTTTTAAAACCAAATAATAGATGGCACTTTAATTCCAGGAGGGAAATGGGCAGTACTTTTGTTAAGGTTTTGATAGAATGAAAGCAAAACTTGTTTTAAAATGGTGAAAAATTAACAACCACATTCAGTATTCGGCCAAGTGTATAATTTTATTCAGCTTCGGCCACAAATTTTTATTTCAGTGAATCCCGAGGCGATACAGCGATAATCGATATATTGCTCTTATGATATATTTGTGTTTATAGAGGTGAAACAAAAACAAACAAGAAATAAATTTCAGAATTTATATTTTGCAGCATAATTTAGCCATCAACACTATAAAAGCCAAAGTGAATCCACACTTTTGATTAAAACGATACCGGTACATCTTTCAGTTCAACTCCACCGCTCGAGTCTTCCACATGAGTAATGAGTAATGTTTTTTTCTTCATCTTTAAAGGTAGGGTAGCAGGTCTTGGAAAAACAGTTCCTGCAAGCTATATTTTGAAAATATACACACCCATGCCTCTTCTTCAGCCCACCACTTGAAACCACGCACACTTTCCAGAGCGGTCACAGAGGTTCACAAGAACTACGGTACCTTACGGTGTGTCACACTAGCATTAGGGCTTTGACTTCGATATTCGAATATAATTCGAATGTTAAGAAAATTCGAGACATTCGAACGAATATTAATTGG
>JAPTYR010000015.1:23446919-23460825 GCA_029814505.1 Siphamia roseigaster | reverse complement strand
ACCGGAAAACTCTGTTGTTCGACCTGAAGTCATTTTACTACCCTCCAAAAACAGCTGGAAACAAAGCAGCCCGGGCGGTTTTTTAAACAGAACCAACGAACAATGCATTCAATTACAATAGTGAACACAGCAATATTAATGAAATAATGAGAAGAAGTTGATCTTTAACATAAACCACTGTCTCATTATTTTCAGTCTGTACATGGTCACATGTACAGAATGAAACCTGTGTTGGCTCCACCAACACCAAGTCAGCACAGAGTCATCTCCGTTTCACCTCTGCAACATCCACTTTGCATCTATCGCATGCAGAAAGACACGCATCGCATGATCGCAAGTAGTAACGTAAAGCCCGAGAGCGACCTGACCCGATTCAAATGATGAAAATCATGTTGGGTTTGGTCAAATATTCCCAGCTCTATTGTATGTCTTGGATAAAATGGCCAACAACATCCTACTTGGCTGTCAGACAAGTGAAAGACTAAGAACTAGGTGTTCTGCCATGAGACAGATATGTGTTCAAGACAGTACTGAAAATATTTGCACTTTCTAATTGTTATGACTGGCACAGACTGAGAAGGTTTTCTATTAAAATTTAAAATTCAAACTGTCATTCATGTCTTTAGTCTTGTCAATAAATGGTAAAAACTGAATGTGTGTGTATATATGTATATATGAATAAGTGACCCAATCTAGGTAATGTAATAGTGTTTAAAACCTTGATTTAAAAAAAAGGCATTTACCCAGTATATCAAGTTGGCCCACTTTTTTTTTTTTAAGTCAGGGGGTGAGTTAACCTGGCTCTCACCAGATGGTAGTGTTTCCGCTCAGCGACTGAGCTACACACCCATCTGGGAGGGTTCCCCAGTCAATGCATTTCACGGGCGTGGTTTGTTCCAAAACATCTTGCACATGGTTGGAACAAGCTCATATGAATGACGTGACACTTTAACCACTCACGTTGAAGCTTCGGTTTCGGTACACGGGAGAAGAAAGCATAGACAGCCACTTCTCCTGTAGCCATGACTCGGGACTACCGAACACAAGCTGGTAGCGTCCGTTGACGATACCATCGTCGTTTTCTCCTCCCAACTGCTTTGCTGAAATCCCCAATTGCTCTGCCTCACGGATCTGATCCTCCACCAAAGCAATCAGTGGAGAGACGACGACAACGATGGGATCCTGCATACGTCCCATTTCCTTTACAACCAGCGGAGCAATTTGATATATCAAACTCTTGCCAAACCCGGTTGGGAGAACAGCAATTACGTCATTCCCACTAATAAATTCCTCCAAAACCGTTCTCTGTTCATCTTTTAAATAATCGACTTGTGGTAGGTTTGACAATACAGTTGAAATCGCTGAATCCATTCTGTCGCGTAAGATCTCTTTGCATGCCGCCATTGTTGTTTGGAAACTTCAGGGGGAGGGACGGGGTTAGGGTCGCATTGAGCTACGTCATATCTGCTCATCCCTCCCCAAGATCCTGATTCGTCGCAACGAAACCAGACCGGCTGAAGCTCAGTGAATAGGGCAATCCGCCCAGATGGTTGTGTAGCTCAGTCGCTGAGCGGAAACACTACCATCTGGTGAGAGCCAGGTTAATCCCGAATGGCCTTCCACTGCCTTCTTAAAACAAGCTCTTCTCGGCCCAAGTGATGGCTAATCTGAGTCCAGGAATTGTTGACTGTATGCAAGTCCCAGTGACTTTTCAGCGAGGTATCGTAGAGATGTCTGTATAACCGAAACCTCTCGCTCAGCTGCGTCTCCTGCTGGTCCAGTGCTGCCATTTCTGCCTGTTGACGCGCGCGTGCAGAAAAAAATCAAAGGTGCGTGCCCTGACGACGCGCCTTCATTTTTGAGCTCGCGACGGCGGATATGACGTCACGTTTAGGTCATGTGACGGCGCGCGACTCTCGCCCGCGTTCAATATAAATCCACCTTTAGCGTTGCTGGTCTTAGCACATGAACACTGCTGGAAAAAGTTGTTGACTAGTCCGCAGCATGACAGCGCACAATGATACGAAGAGAGAGAAAGTAGGGCCAAGGGATTACGGGGTGTGACATTTTCGTGGACATTGGTTTTGTGATGCAAAGAAGTCACTCTTTTGAACACATGCTGTTTTGAGAAGAAAATCTTTCTATTTTAGGCCCCGTCCACACGACAACGAATTTGCGTGAATTCGACTCACTTTCTTAACGTATTGGCCTTTCGTCAAAATGGGGATGGTAAATACGGTATCCCAATACGATAGTTTTGGAATACGGGTCCGAGAGTGGGAAAATCTGAAGACGGTCGCCAATACGTCTCCGTCTGGACGATTCTGCGGGTAATACGTGGGCGTTCACACCCACGTCATGACCACATGACTGGACACGTCATGACCACATGACTGGACATGACCACGTGTCCGGTGTGTGTGCTGCGCTAGAAGAAAAAGGGATGTGGGCGCATGCCCGCTACTTCTTCTATTGTTTTCTTGTATCCGGTGGGACTGGCTTACAGCGTGCATAGGGGTGTGGCGTATGAATTGCAGCGTATCAGGCAAGCGTACCGTATTCGTACTGACGGAGATTTTGTACTGAGACGTCTCCATTTTTACATAACGTCTTGTTGACACGGTTTCAAACAAAACGCCGCATCGTCGTCATGTGGATGGGGCCTGAGTCTGTTTGCTCATGAAAAACAAAATGCAGGTTTCATTTTTAAATTTGATTAATAATAATTAAAAAAATTTTTTAAATTAATCCACGGGAACCCTGTCATTAATCCAATTAAAAATTTTAATAATTTAACAGCACTACAAAATATATATATTTAGACCACTTTTGCGATTCAAGTCCATGTAAGAGCAGAACAAGCAGAATTATATTTAAAGGATGGGTATGTGTATTTAGATGTATTTACTGCAGAAATTGTAATTGAAACTAACTGAATAGCCCTCAACTCATCCTCTTCTATGGTGGGCTCCAAAAACATAAAAACACCTTTTAAAGCCATTGTTTGTCTATTCTACATCTTTTTGTTCAATATCGCTGGTCCCTACTCTAATGCGCGATAACATACCAGCATATCACAACGGACTAACCGGAAAGATACACAAGTCTTTCAGGAGATTATACACCAATGAATATATAATTATAGAACTTGTATCCCATGTTTGCAATTAGATTCCACTTAATCTTCCACACTGAACTTTTAAAACACGATCAACTGGAATTACTGCCTCCATTGCACATGAATGGCCATCACTAAAAACAGTGATGCAAGTTTTCCTGAAAAATTGCATTGTGGTAATACATTAGCTACATATTTAATGGCACTGCACCAGATGTCAAATGCTATTGTGTTCATATGAATTTTGCCAAAAAATTGGATGTCTTCAAACACACAGCAGCAGCATCAGTGCATTTTTCTGTCACAAGAGGACCACTACAACGTATGAGATGTAATTTTTTTAACAACTCCCTGGGGGGGTGGGGGTGGGAGGTGTCTGACAGTGAGCATTGCTTAAAGGATTCATCTTGATGGTTGCTAATCAAAAATGCCAAGACCAAGATCCCATCTTTATACTGAACCATTAACATCAAATAAAATTCTCAACTCCCACATGCTTGGTGGTGTCATTTGGTATTCTTACTAACACCCAAAGGCCCTCAGCAGCCTTGCCTTTCTCAAAGAGGACAACTCATGGTTTGCTTCCCCCTCCTGAGGCAAACAAGAAATAATATTCACAGGAAATTATGAAAGCTTAGATATTAAAAGAATACGAGTAAAACTAGTCTGCTCCTGTTGAAAATATATAAATCTATAGTAAGACTATAGATGAAATTAAAATAAATGTGTGCATATTATCAGCACAGAATTATTTGCTACTGTGCAGTATTGGGACATTGTAAACCCCTGAAATAAATGGGACAAAACATTTACATCTGCTTCCAGAACAGTTTTTTTTTTTAAACTGGTTTTTGTCTGTACCACATCCATCCATTCTCTTCCACTTATCCGGGGCCGGGTCACGGGGCAACAGTCGAAGCAGGGATGCCCAGACGTCCCTCTCCCCAGACACCTCCTCTAGCTCCTCCAAGTGGAACTTGAGGCGTTCCCAGGCCATCCGAGAGACATAGTCTCTCCAGCGTGTCCTAGGTCTTCTCCAAGGCCTCCTCCTGGTGGGACATGCTCAGAACACCTCCCCAGGGAGGCGTCCAGGAGGCATCCTAAACAGATGTCTGAGCCACCTAAGCTGACCCCTCTCGATGTGAAGGAGCAGCAGCTGTACTCTGAGCTCCTCACAATCCCTGAGGGTACGCCCAGCCATCCTGTGGAGGAAGCTCATTTCGGCCACCTGTATCCGGGATCTTGTCCTTTTGGTCATGACCCAAAGCTCATGATCATAGGTGAGAGTAGGAACATAGACTGACTGGTAAATCAAGCTTCTCTTTTCAGCTCAGCTCCTTCTTCACCACGACAGACGGATACAGTGTCGGCATCACTGCAGACACTGCACCGATCTGCCTGTCAATCTCCTGCTCCATCCTCCCCTCACTTGTGAGCAAGACCCCGAGGTACTTAAAGTCCTCCACCTGGGGCAAGAACTTCCCACCGATCCAGAGAGGGTACCCAACCTTTTTCCGGTCGAGAACCATGGCCTCGGTTTTGGAGGTGCTGATCCTCATACCGCTCGTTTCACACTCAGCTGCAAACCCCCAATGCATGCTGAAGGTCCGTGTTAGATGAGGTCAACATCATCCGCATAAAGCAGATATGAATTCCTGCGGCCCCCAAACAGGAGCCCCTCCATTCCCTGACTGCGCCTATAGATTCTGTCCATAAAAATTATGAACAGAACCAGTGACAAAGGAAAGCCCTGCCACATGTAACCTGGTAATTTTAGCCACTTCATTAGACATTTCAGCAGAGAACACATTCATGCAGAGAAGCTTGTTGCACATCTAATTAATCCTTTATGCTGCCATTTATTTCTAGGTGTAGATACTTTCTATCTCTGCCCTCCTCCACACCTGTCATCTCGGTATTGTCACTTTTCTAACACACATATAACATGATCAAAATGCATTTAAAAAGCTTTTACGGTGATCAGGGTGTAGCAGGGCCTAGTAGCAGGGCCTACCATTATCTGGTTTATCCAAATAACTAGCTAAGTTACGTGGATGTCAGCACATCTAGAACCAGTTTCTATAGGGTGTATGACTGTGTGGGGGTTGGTAGCAGTGTTGGGAAAATAAAGTCTTTGTGGGGAGAAGATTGTGAGACAGAGAAAGCGCTTTTGATGCTCAAAATATTACACGTGCACACAGGGTAGGATGTTCCATATGCCAATTGCTCTTCAAAAAAAAGTAGGAAAACCAGCTGCTTCTCTGTGCCTGTTTTCAGATGATAAATAACTCTACAACCATAAAACTCATAACATGTGTAATTCTAACCTGTCACCCACTGAGAAAATTTAAGACATCGCCCTTCTAATAATAAATTACCACTACTCAGAAATATTGTGAAATCGGGCAATTTTTAAGGCAGACCAGAGTAGTACAGTATGACGGATTTTACATACCAAGGCTTTGTACCTCTATGCTCTATATAACACAATAGCATTCTGTTCTGTAAATCTGTAATAAAGAGTAAATGGTGTGTAGCACATCAAAAACAGCAAATCATGATAACCAATACACAGGGTATAAGGTCATCATTTTTCAGTGTTCCATCCATGAACAGGAACTGAAAATATGACATCTTGATTGGAACATCAAGTATGTCTCAACACACTTACACAAGCACAGCTATGGGTTAGTGAGGGTTAAAAAAACAAAAACACCTTTTTAGTAATTTTTTTTATTTTCTGAAGGCCATTTCTATCATATGCCCTTGAGGCTGTACTTGAAAATATACAGTACAAGACTTAACCTGGTATTTTTTTTTTTTCTCCAGCAAGATGAGCACTGCAGAAATAAGCCATAAACACAGAAGCACACCAGTGTGGGCAATACAAGTGTTGCTATGGTGACCGGAAGATCTTGCTTCTCTGTCAACAGCTGCTCATGCCACCCTAAATACTCCCCACTCTCCTTGAGCTTTCCTTCCATCTAACATCAGGGTCAAACAAACAAGGCAGACAAGTGAGCTGAAATACTGATTTCCATTGTAAGCCGTTTCTTTACCTAGCATTTACACACTACCTCAATAATATTACACTGTTTACCAAGACTTCACTGCACACAGAATCAGAGTGTGACAACATTTCACAATATTTTCTCAAAAGACATACCTCAATGTTTCCTCGGGATGCAAATTTATTTTAGGTCTGCATATAAATTTGGATCAGTAAAATACACAGACTCCTTCAAGGACATTCACTTTTAGTATTAAACTGTTTACATATGCTGCAATCAAACCATAAAGCACAACTAAAAATATAGGCCTCTTGGTTGAAGCGAGAATGTATTAGAAGCCCCTCGTTTAGGCTGCATCTGCGAATAACAACCTTAATGACTGACATTGGCAAAAATAGGTCACATTAGCAATGGCAGTAGAAGATGTTTATCTGCTGATTCATGAATGCAGGCTAATTTGAGGATGGTACAATGAAGGCTTATTTTCTCCTTGAAGAAGAGTGAGAATGAATAAAGACCAAACACAAATACACTGATTGAAAATAGATCCTGGATCAACATCACTACCGGTCAAATGGGCATTTTAAATATAGTTATCCCCTGAACAGATTTTCTAAATGGCTCATGTTCATCACTGGTAGAACTAAACCATAATCCACCATAAGTTTCAAACGAGGAGTAGGAAATTATGATACAGAAGCAACCTGAAACTTTCACTGGTATTTTACAGATGGTTGTTTCCAGTGCTGACTCTCAGTTCTGGAAACATCAATTTATTTAATCATGTGTGAAAACTTTCAGCAAGCAATTAATGTCAAAACATCATCTATCATTTTTGAAGGGCTTTGAGAGCTGCTTAATAATTGTGATAATCGTCAGCCTACATATATTTACTAAATCACTCTCAATGACCTACTTCAACTGGAGATATTGAAGTGACAGCTACTTCAGAATACAATAAAATTCAGCCTGAACCTGACAGAGATGGCTTGATGTGCACGCAATTATCACTGTGACAGAAATGTCTCTCTGGTCATGTAAGGTGGATATGTCAGGAGAGGGAACAGCAGTAGCGAAGTTTCTGATTCTGGCATACATATGAACACACAAGTCTTTGATTGTTATCCAACAGCATCATGTTGTCTGCTACTGAAAACCCGAGTACATACACACAAAGCAAACTGTAACGGAAAACAATCGAACAGCCTCTTTCCAAATTGTGCTAGAAAGATTAAGAAACAACCTGACCTGAAATATCAGTAGTAAATACTAACATGACCCCATTGCTTAACTGTTTGGTTCATTTTAAACATGTGAAAAATAAGGATTTAACCCTGCTTCACTGGTTGTTAAATGTTCAGACAATAGAAACAGAAACCAATTAGCTGCTAAATATGGATAAAGATAACCTAAAGGTATGTGGCTTTCTCCCACTAATGTTCGTTTAAACACAGAAGGACAGAGTCAAAGCAGAGAAGCGCAGTTCACACAATAACAAACAGAGACACCCTGAATCCAAAATTACTTCAAATAAATAACTACAGCCTTGAACTAACCAGTACTTGTATGGGCGTCATTTCAGAGTAACCATCAGTCTGCCAGTTGGCTGGTAGCCCATGCACACTGCATGTCTCTTCTGCAGGGAGAGAATGGTTCACCTCCCCCCATGGCCTATCATAAATAAATACTGCTACAGAAATATTTGGACAGCCCAATATGAGATTTAAAGCAACAGAAGGTTGACATGGAGTTTCTCAGGGACTTCCTTGCCCTACTTATGAGGAGGGGATACATTTCTGTTTTGAACATTCATGCTCACACAATGAACGTTACATTTGCTGTCATTTCTGTGCCTGTATCCACACTGTTAGAATGGAGTCAATTGGCCAAAATCTCTATCAATACAAGGACCACTTGCAGATTTAATAACTATGCACAATATTACAGACAATGATTTTTTGTGTAGCTACCACAGTGGGTTTTATTTTATATCCATTGCCAAAAGATAAATACACTACAAACCTGTGAGCCAGTAACATTATTAATAAATATCACTATCAAGAACAAAAGAAGTCAACTATGCTCACCTACTAAACCTGCACTGCTTGATATTGGGCAAAAAGTGTAGAATTACATTTCTGCATATTTCAATTCAAGAGGTCTGAGAAGCAGCAAGAATTCTGCCCACTTCCACAGACTGTTTTCAGGCTCTGGAATATGTACCCTGTGACTGGTATTAACACTGACTCTACTGGTCTAACCTATTCTTGAAAAACGATTTATTTTTCCACAGCAGCATCTGGTCACATACGTGTTACTTCAATGATTTTGAGATACTTGAGGAAATTTGTTTTTTTCCCCCGGCATTTTCAGCACCTACTTTTAAAAACACCGAATCAAAATAAACACAATACCTGAACTAAACTTTACTACAAATTTTTTAAATTGTAGAAAACAAACATCTGCTCATTCCTTTTAGTAATAATTAAGAGTGACTTTAAGGGCTAGCAATGAAAGGTGGCATCAACTTTTGACACTGACCCTAACACATTTAGAGATCAATAAATGGAAAACAAAAAAATTGTTTGGGACATACAATTAAGTGATAGTAAAACTTCTTTTGTTCTTTAAATAGGTGGCACTAAACCTGTTTTTGCAACGACTGTAATTAAGGTTCAGTCTGACCCCCTCGCCTCCTTGTAAAGGCCCTTACAGAGCATTGTGATATAGCTGAAGTCAATATCCCAGTTTAAACAATAAATATGTGGAGATTCAACATATACAGTAAGAAAATATAAACAATCACTTTCAAGTCAGTGCTTAGATGTTGAAAATTACACTGACCTATTTTTCCCCAGCCCAATACAGCAAGAATGCAATGCAGTTATCAAGCAATTTCATGCTTTCTCCCAAAATTGATAGCTGGCACAGCAAGAAATACACAAGAAATAGAAAAATAGAGGTGGCTATTAGGTGACACAATGGTTCATTAATAAAATAATGCCAAAAACATTGGCGTTTATGCAGTATGTAGCTATACTTTGTGACTACCTGTGAGAAATTTCACATTTTACCATATAAACTACATGAAAAAAATTCAACCCTGTAAAAATAGTTCATTGATTTGACAGACTGTACCGATAATTCATGTAAATATGGGACACAGAAGTTTAGCCGTATGTTTTAGCACTGATAATGTAGATACATACTAATCTGATGCTGCTGTTTGTGTTTGTTGACATCACTTCAATCAATGTTATACAAATTTACACATTACATAACGAACATAGCACAGAGACAAACACAGGACACGACACAATCTGTACACTTCCTCCTATAAAATAATAAAGTGTGAAATTGTCAACAAACACCAGCCAAGAGTTCAGTGTTTTGTCCGTCTTAGCAATGCCATTCAGCTACCACAGTCACAAACTACAAATTGGAAAGTTTCACACTATGAACAAAAACTGCAGATTGTTACACTGTCCTGACTCAGGGCAGATGACGCACACATCCAGCATGAGTATTTCCTATAATTTTTTTTTGCAATACAGACATTTTACACATGAAGGGATGATTAACATAATTGTTACCAATTCATATTTCCATCAATCTCATTAGTTTGGACTTGATACATATTTTTTTAATCTAACAGTCCCTATTATGTAATACGAGTCATTCCAAGCAAAAACAATAAAACATAGCAGTGAATTACTGGCAAGGACTTGCATGCTGCATTAGGCTCACTAATTAAACAACATAAAAATCCATTAATAATCAAACTCTAACCATATACACCAACAGTCCTCTCCATCCAGCTGCAACTATTCAGAAAATACTGTTAGTAACTGTCTAAAAGCATTTACTTAAAAGTGTAGTGCACAACATAATCAGTTACTTCCATGACAACTTTCAAATTAATCCTAATACTTATTGTGTTATATGAGCTAATAAACAATAATCAGGTTAACAGCATTTCACCTAAACCCCTCCACCCACACCCACCCCTTATGTGTTGCTTTTACAGATACAATTAACATTAGACATGTTAACTGTGTCACACGTGTTGTATATCTGTCATCACTCAGTGGGCTATAAAGAATATCAGGGTTAGTAACTGTAAATTGAAGGATCACACAGTATTGCATATAAGCCCTTTTAAAGTACAGTGTAAAGTGCTGTGTGAACATGTGGACCCTGTGGTTTTATGTCTCCTATCTGACAGGGTGTCTCTTGATATATTGATGCTTCTTGTGTGATTTAAACCTGCTAGTGTGGAAACAGTTTAACATTGTAGTCAAACAGTAACATGAACTGTCCCCTGAAAACTGGTGGCAATGTCTAGTACAGTTGAATGTCTCTCCCCTCCCCCACACATGCGCTTCCTAAATATGCATGGGAATGGAAATATATTTGTTGTTTTCTCTATAAACTTTATCCCAATGACTCAAAAAAACGCAGTAGTGTTTATATAAAGTAGCAGGGCTATTCTAAGCTGCTATTAAGGGCAAAGTAGACCCAAATAATTCACCAAAACGGGACAACCTTCAACCTCTACAACTTACTGTATATTGTGAAGTACTATGCAGCTGGGTTCCCAAGGTTAAATACGACAGGGAAATACTATAATAAAGGTTAAGTTATAGGTTTGGGCGAGTAATAGTGGAATAGAGTGGGAATAAAAGGCACAAGGAGGAATTTGAGTACACGTGTGGAGTCAAGGGGTGATTAAGCTATGAGCCGGCAAACCCCTAATCAGCGCCATAATTACCCATTTCTCTAAATCATTGTAATGTTCGCAGAAAACAGAGGCAAGCCAGAATGCAGTGCAGCTTAAACCATGTCACCAGACTTTAACATGCTTACCTTTTATTGTGAGAGTGAACTCGTGGTGTCCGCCACCTCTTTCTCTTCCACAAGGAGAACCTCCAACTTCAGTAAGCTAGCAACGACTTTCCTCCCATTTCGCTCATCGTCATAATACAAGTTCCGACCGTTGACGTATATGCGAGTCGCGGTCGGTTAATTCGGTGTGCTAACAAAAGCTTATCCGTCCAGACACACGCACAACTGGCGGTAAAGTTGGGATAAACCCGACTTTCTGTGGCTGAGGCTGCAGGCTACTCTGGAGTTTCACCGCTCTCTGAGAACAGGGACGTAAAGAGGTAGCAGCAGGCGCTCATCGGCAGCGGGAGAGAGAGGTAGACGGCGGGCAGGGGAGAGAGAGAGACGGGGGTGGGGGTGTTAGTAATGGTGGTGGTGGGGTTAACTGACCTTAAACCTGGATAATGAAAACACTTCGAGGTGTATACATTAATTAATCCGCCCGCCAACAGGTGTATATCAACACATAAGATGGGTCTAGTTTACTACAGTTCAAACAGTTTACGATAAGAAAAAACAACAACAACGAGCTAGCTAGCACTACAAAGAGTTAAACAAATGCTAACAGCACAGTTTCAAAATTTTATAGATTTTTACAAAAATATACATATTTCTAAGCTTTATTCATTAACAAAACCTTTATCATAAAGCTGACTGCCTCTTATATTTAGCGGGGTCAGCACCTTAAATGACACACTTCGGTCAAACCCGCCCTATAAATGCGTTAATATGTGATATATTTATTTTATTGAAAGAACTAAGCTGATGATAAGCTACAGTCTAAGCATGTTGCCTCTCTGGCCTCTGAGCCGTCTCCCCTCCCCCACACCTTCCTCTATTTTTCGCCTGCCTGGTCACACAGCGGTTGATTAATTCTCCTTTCGCCTTGCTCAGTCATTCAGATTTGGAAAGTAAATAACAAGTTGACATCATTACGGCTCTACACTGGTGTGACACATTCCTTTGGTTACCGTAAAGCTTGCACGACTTGCGCAGAACATATTCTTAACTGAAACCAAAGCTTCAATTACAATGTGTCATGTGCATTATAATGTGCAGTACAATACATTTTGCCATTTATCTGTGGAGGTTTTTTAAGGATTATCATACATCATACCCAAGCGTCAACCTCAGACTATGATCATAACTGTCCCATATTTTCCAGAATCGCTAAAAAAAAAACTATTAATCTGTCTTTATACTGTTAATTTTTCCTATTTTATTTTTCTGAATTTTTAAATTTTATCTTGTATTTATAACTAACTAGAAGGGTTTCAAATTTCCCTGTATGAGTTTACATACATAGCGAATAAAGATAATTCTGATTCATTACAATATATCTATAAGTGGAATATACAAGAAATATGTAAACAACATTAACAACAAAAGGAGAAGAGTCTGTATTGTTTCATTGTTGTATATTTGGACATACAAAACACACCAATTTTCAAACTCTGCATTTAACCCATCACTAGCTGAAAGTGCAGAAACACACCACAGCCCACACACTGCAGACTAGGAAGACTGGGCTTTCAGGCCAGGGAGGTTAAGCGCCTTGCTCAAGGGCTCAAAGAGCTTTTCCAACCTTTTAGGCTACCATTTCCTCTGTGGCCTTACAGAAGAAATATATATGAGCCATTCTACCAAATTGGATGAAATTGCAGTCCCAGTATAAAAACACATTTTTTTTTTTTTAAATTAGGTATTCAGAATTTACGTGTGCACAAATACCATATTATGGTCTGATTAAAACAATAGATTAACTGAGATAATACAGAATTAAATGTATTAAAAATAAGCCTTTATATGTTCCTTTCTATTGGAAAGTGGCTGTTCCATCCCCTAAATTTCGACGGATAAGGAAAGAACTTAAATGATTTTTCCCTCATCTCATTTTCTAAACCCAATTTATCCTCACTAGGGTCATGGGGGTCGCATGGAGCCTACCCCAGCCACTGAAGGCTGAAGGCAGGGTACACCTTGGACAAGTACTCAGTTCATTGCAGGGCTGACATAGACAAACAATCACGAAAAACACTTATGGACAATTAAATTTTTAGATGGTGGGAGGAAACCGGAGTACCCCGAAAGAACCCACGCAGACACAGGGAGAACATGTAAACACCACACAGAAAGGTGTGAGAACAATTTCAACACTGGTACTGGAATCAAACCCAGGACCTTCTTGCTGTGAGGCACAAGTGCTAACTATTGCACAACCATGTCGTGATTTTTCCTAAATTTAGTTTTTTAATACACCCACTGGATTTCTTTTATGGCGAAGGTGAAATAATTAGATTGATTGTGTATTTTTTTTTATTAAAATACTTCATGTAAAATCTGCTGTCCCATTTTTTTCATATCAATATCGAAACAAAAAGCGTTTTAGTCAGTGGGTGGAGCCTGGTTTTAGCCACGCCCTAAATCTTTTATCCATAAACTGGCACATACCTGCTGTAAGTTGAAATCAGTCTAAAGTAAATGATTTCCAAAGTCTGAAAATCAGCCTTGGTTTTTAAAAACTGTCACAACCGAAACACATCATTTCGGCAATTAATCAAATATTTTTGTTTTTTAATGTAAATATTCTGTTTTGATCTGTGTACACCTGTTTACAACAGTTTTTGCAGCTGTTTTTAGCCTAGCATTGTTGACTTGAGCTAATAATTTAATGGACTGGGCTTATGTAGCACATTTATATGCCCCGATGGTGCACCCAAAGCGCTTTACAGGTACACACACACACACACACACACACACACACACACACACACACCAGTAAATGGATGCTGCCATGCATGCAGTGCTGCCTTTTCCTACTGGGAGTAACTTGGGTTCAGTGTCTTGCCCAAGGACACTTGGACAGTTAGAGCCAGTCTAAGAAATAAGCATG
>JAPTYR010000015.1:23427667-23438245 GCA_029814505.1 Siphamia roseigaster | reverse complement strand
TAAAAGGTTGTTTTTTTTTTTTTTTTTTTTAAATATTATCTCCATAAAGTGAGTAAGAACTAGTATTATAAGCATGCCAAAAAGTGAGGAAACATCAGATTAGTTGCATCAAACATGGTTTATTTCAGTACATCACTTTCTGATATTGTGTTTTAAATACATGTTTCTTTGCTTCAAAAATCAAGCACATGGTGTCCAAATGACATTTTTGTAACTCCATGAAAAATAGCCCAATTTAAAAAATAATAATAATAAAAATACTAAAAACACTCATTGTTTTTTTCCATTCCTAGAGGGGGAATAAAAACACTCAGGAAAAAAAAAAACTTGACGAAGTTTCTCATAATGCATACATCAAAGGGATAATAAAAATTACAAAAACAAAAAAAATCCTATCAATAGTGCAGCTCATTTCATACTAACTTACAATCACATGTTTTTTTTTTATTTTTTTTTTTTATCTTATTATTTTTTTTCCATTCTGTATTCTATCACGCTGTGAACAGTGCAGGACAATGCAGTAGTCTACCTGCTTCCCACTCCACGGACCTGTCACTCAGCACGGGCTCGTCCAATCACAGGGCACGTGAGATCCGTGACTCCTCCCCAGTGTATAATTGAAGTTTCTTTAGTTTCTCCGGCGGAGCCCGCACGCAGTATTGTCCGATCCGTGGAGGGATTAAATACACAACGGCGGGACCATGTTTTATAGGAACCTGAGCGCGTGTGTGACCCTGTGTTTGTGGATTACGGCGTTAACGACCCCGAGAAGTGTGTCCGCGAGGAAACAGGACGACTCTTTCTTCACTGCCAGCATTTACCGAGCAAGATGCGCTTCGAGGTGCCTGAGTCTGCACATCACTCGCATCTCTGCTTTTTTCAAGCACTCTCAGGTACGAGCATGTGGCCACAGACACTTCAACTTACCTTAGTTTGGTCGGAAATCAGAAATCAAGAAATCAAATCAGTGTGATTTCAGTTTATTCATCCATGTGATCAAGAAACCTGTTCCTTAGGAGTCTTATTAATGCTGCTGAGAATACTTAAGTACATACTTCTGTTTTTTTTGTGTGATGTTACAGAAAATATCTAAAAAAAACAAGCAAGTGTCACCAAATTAAAACACCAGTTGCAAATCCACGCGTGGCTGACTTGTTTTGCAAAGTTGTCACAATCAGGTCGCGTGTCTGTGGAGTGGATTCAACATATATTTACAATTAACACGTTGCAGCATTTGCATTGGCACCAGTTTCCACTCATCCTTATATGATTTATAGCAAAATCACACTCGTTGGTGGGAGAAGAAATGTCATGACTTGAAACAGCCGTGATTCCATAAAGCGCCATTTATTATTCCTTTTTTTTTTTTTTTTTTTTAAATGAACTGAGTTGCACGTTTATTAAGGTGTCTGCTCTTCCATGTGAGAGGTTTTATGTTCTGTTCGGGTTTATGCTCAGAGGAAGATTTTTTTCCCCCCCACACTTTCATGCAATTCAGACTGTGTTGCAGCTCCTCTAAATTAGGTTTATTCGTGCTTGATTGGGTCTGTGGTCTCACAAGTTGTTTTTTACCCTTCACTGGACACACTGTTCCCTCTCAGGATTATGAGTGGTCACTGATCCCCCTCTTCTTTCTGCTCCTTTTTCCACAGCTATCTATCTGTCTATCTATGTTGTGACAGGGTGTTTGCTTCCACTATTTGCATTTGCAAGGGTTTTATTTCTCAGAGTGCATTAATGAATCTCTAAAAAGACATTGTGCAGTAAAGTGAATTTGTAATTAAGTCCATGAATCAGCTAGAGTGCAGTCCTTTTTTTTTTTTTGGTCACCAATTAACTTAACTTATTGATCCAATGCATGGTTTTCAATGCAGGTCCACAGGGGATAGAGTCCTACTACAGTTAATTCAGGCTATTTTATTAAGAGATAATTAACAGGGTAAGGAAGGCTGAAGGTTATTTCACTGGAATTAACTCTTCTCTGGAAAACAATACAACAGTGATTGAAACAGTGGTGTGTGAAATGCAACTTGACAAGTAGAAGACTCAAATGGTGCTGCTGTGTATTGCTGCCCTGGGTTTTAAAGTTGGGGCATTAAATCAGTCACCAGCTGACTGAAAAGTCTTACCTCTAATGAACAGCAAATAGTCTGTATAATTGACTGCAGAGCCTCAGTGTCGGAGCCAGACATATTCAGTGAGGAGAAAATGAGTGGGAGGTATTTGTCGAAAGAGAGGAGCATTTTTGTGGTTAGCGATAAGCAAGGTTGCTTGAGCAATTCGGTGGCCCTAAGAATAGAAGGCAAATGATAATCTGGAAGGACTGTCTTATGCACTGTGTTCTCAACAGGCCTTTCATGTGAAAATGGGGGGTCTGGTCAGCTGCAAAAACATATGGCTCCCCCCGCTGCCATCACCCTCAACCCCCCTGGCCCTGCCAATAAATGCCAACATCACACCTCAAAGACGTGCAGGATACACACTGAGCTACCAATATTGCTCCACGAGGTCACCTTCCTGCTAACTGCTGGCGCCCAATTGTAGTAAATGTGATAAGCTCTAATGTACTGTTGCCACAACACTGGAGCATGCTCAGTCAGCACAACCTACAGGTGGATCTGCTTCCTCTGCCAGATCTTATTACAGCAGCCGACAGCAGCTCGGTGCTCCACTCCAATGATTGAGACGGCAGACCTCTTAATTCAACTCGGACATCCTTGAGGGGGTCATTTAATATGAGATAGAAAAAAAAAACACAGGACATCCAAGCCTTTCCATTTTATGGAAATTAAATGCCTCATCTCTGCGTCCAAGTGGGGACTCCTGTGTACTATTTCAGAATATTTTATTGTTTCTACCGAATATCAGGCAGTTAATATATTCTGCTCCTGCTTTTGGTTGTTGTACAACGGGCAATTTGTCCCTCTAACACATTTCGCAGCTTGAAATTAAAAATCTGCTTTTTATATCAGCTTGAATTGGATCTGTCAGCTGAATAATGGATACTTGGAGAATTTAGAATGTGGATATGTTAGGAACACCCACGCGTCTATCCTTTTTATGTGGCTGAATTTGAGGACTTTGTTTTAATTGTCACAACTATGAATTAGTGTGAAATGGAAACAACCGTGGAATTGCAGAGTTGGAAAACCCATGGGTAGCCCATTGGTTGTCAGATTTATAGCAACTGTAGATTTATTGATGTAATAGTATTTCCAAATACAGATTTATTGACATTTTACTTCACTTTTGGGGAACTTGTCACCCCAGTACAATAGACAGAGGGGAACACCCAACCATAAATATTAGCCTTAGTTACTTTAAAATATTAAGAGTGAACTGGGTGCCCTGTGCAATAATGTATTCTGAAAGCATCAGCCTTGTACTGGATTATTTATGTGGGGACCCGTGAAGCCAAAAACAAGGTGTGTCCATGTGGTCTTGTTATTACACTCAAAGCAATAAAAATCTAACATTTTAAATTCAGTCATTCATTTCCAATGTGCTGTGCCGTTAAGCCTAAGCATCTTACTTGAGAGATTTGTGTTTTAAGGACAGGGAAGAAAAAACATTGGAAAGTAGTTTTTCCGTATCCCCTTGTTTTCGTCTTTGATATTAAATAACCTTCAGTGGAATCAAACCTCAGCCCGTGGTCGTCTCATGTGTGGAGTTTTTCATTAGCGAAGACAGCGGATGAATAGGGGTCTATATAGCTCCCTTCTCTGTAAATGCTTTTAAACCATGACAGTCCTGTCTGTAAATCTCAGCCCCCGGTGCTGCTACACCCTTGGCTACCTCATTTGACAAATAGCTTTCATCGCTAACTAGAGACAACTTTGCTCTGATGTTGTTTGAAATTTTCGAAACACCCTTTTTTATGTTATCGTTGGATCTGAGCTTAACACATTAGCTCACTTTCAGAGTCCCTGTCAAATAATTCATACAAAGTGAATAATTGATGAGTTGACTGACCACAAACCTCACACCCACTCAAGTCAAAGCCTAAATCTTGAAGCGCTTTATTTTAGTGCTGCATGAGTGTCCTTAAGGATCGGTTATTTTGGTGTTACCCAAGGACCTCTGCGCTGTCAAAGGACACACAGAGACACCCGTCTGCCCTTTTGATGTCCCGTCATCCTTGACCAGAAACAGAAATAATCTACAGTAAATACTTAAACCTCGAAACCATTCGAGCAACAACAACTTTAGCTTAAATCCTGCTTCACCCGTGTAAACTGAGATTCATCTAATTCGAATCAGGAGTGCATAGGAAACAAAAGATTTCCACTTTCAAAAGGTGGAATGCTATCCCCACAGATAAAAGGGGTCTTGTGTATGTTCCCTCAGTTGTCTAGACAATGCAACGTGCCCATGGCCACCTGCTCTGCCTTCTCAGCTGACATCGGTTATAATGTATCTCAGTGATAAATCCCCCTGTTTACACGACTCCACCAGTGTCAGTAACAAAGCACTGGGTTCACCTACTACCGGCTACTGTCTGGCCTCTTCTCCTCCACCACAGACACAAAGGAGGATATCTGGAAAGCATTCATCTACGTAAGTCCTTGACAGTCCTCAGCACTGCATAATGTCCGGACTGCTGAGGAATGTCATGGTGAGTCAGAGGGATGAAGTCCTGACCTATAATTATTCCCCGTTGGTCCCTGACATGGTGGGGTCAGGCCTGGACAGCTGGGGCAACATCCTGCTGAGCTTCTCTGATACACGGATGTTGTCACGCAGCAAAATTAGCTCCTCTGTGGATCTGGCCCTGTCGCTCTTGATTGATGGCTGAAGGAAGGTGTCAAAAACACGATTGATGATTTTAGACATGGCCGAGAGTTGTAACAATCTGTATAAATTATCCTGAGGCATTGGCCACCAGTGTAAATGTCAAGGGTTTATTTATGGTGTGTTGCCAGCGGAGGATTTCTCATAAGTTGGTGAACTCCACAAGGATTTTAATCATGTAATAAAATACAGCTTGAAGTACTAGTGAGGAGTAATTCAGATTTTAATCAACATTCAGCTGGACACAGTACATGTACAGACTTTATGTGCAAAAGGGAGAAATTTTCACTCGAGCTCACCTCAGCCAACTTTGCACTCAGTTCCCTACTCATGCGGTCAAGAAATATAAAAACGATTTCTACTCTTCTTGGTGCTCAGAGTCATATATTTTTCATCCTTATCTGCAGTTTTTGTGGTAGAGATTCTCTGTAGACATGACCATACAATTATGAATTCCTTTGAAGCCATTTGACCATTATCCTTGACACTAAAAGCACAGCACTTACTGGTACTGGATGTCAAATTAAACCCTTTAATGATAAGTTCTCTCTTAAGGTCTCATGGGAAATTTCTTCTGGATTACATTGTGGGAAAAGGCTTTGAACTTGACATTGAACTTAAGCAGACTTTTTGCCTGCAGAACCCTAAAGTTTGGCTGCAATGCACCGTTAAACTGATTTCAAAAAGAAGCGCGGCATCAAAAATGCAACTCAGATCGAGGTACTTTGGGAAAATGAACTCAATTAATATTACATTAAATTCACAGCCTCCAGTGTACATCTTTGGTTTTGATTATTCTTCAGTGTTCACATTTATTGCCTCTTCACAAGGTTCACATAAGGCAGTATAATAGGGGGACCCTAAATGATCCTTTTTGCAGTGCATAGCATCTTCTCAAATGTTGTCATGACGATCAATTATTGTTACACGTACTATCCAAACACAATTAAGCTTGTGGAGAATGACAGAATAATGGTTCGGCCTAATTAAATTCAGGAAATGACCACTTGTACAAGCTAGTTACCCCAAGTGCTACTGAACTCTATAACCTTCATATTTACACATACAGCATTTCTAAAAACATAACACTATTAGGGCCAAATAATTGCCTTGTCTGTGTGTAGAAGGTGGTACTTCCACAGCAATTAAAGGAAATTGGCGGTATCTGCAGTCTGCGCAGGAGTGCTGACATCAGTTCCCAGCTCAGTGACCTCGGGGACGTCTGTTGAGAGATCAAACGGGTCCTCAGAAAAGCTGAGGTCACCATGCTCAACTGAAAATGACCAGAGGTGTGCCCTGGCCCAGCTGCTGTGACCCCACTTTCCTGCTTAGGTTACATTCATTTACTGACTCAAGGTCTGTCTCTGAAATTTGTGTACTGTTAGCAGTATTGTTAGTCACAAAGGTCAAGACTCATACAAGGTGCTGCTGTGATGGATGAGAAGGTGACAACTTATTTATTTGAATAATTGACCATTTAAAGGGAATTTTCATCATGTCCAGGAATGGAATTTGACTGGTGGTTCTCCCTTTCTCTTACAGAATAATGGATCCTTGGTGTGGTGCCAGAATCACAAGCAGTGCTCCAAGGTACTGTGATTTGTTTTCTTTCTTTTTTTTTTTTTTTTCATGAATGAGACGCATGCCACATACATGTCTCATTTTATAGAAGATACTACACCATATTTGTACGAGTCGTGACAAGACTTGTATTGTCGTGCCTGCGGGACCGACTTCACGAGTTGTAGACTGTCAGTAGGAAAAGTCTTTATTTCGAGCTAATCCTAACAAGACAGCTTCTCCGTTCGTTGACATTTGTTAAATTCCTCAATTAAATGATCTGAAGAAAACATAAATGCCTGGTGATTTATGGAAGCAAAGCATGAGTTTTTTTTTGTTTTTTTTTTTTAAACTGTTGCCATTTGAAATTTCAGTCGAAGGTAGTGCAGAACACCTCCCGCAGGGCTTGTTTGTGTTTCGTGCCCTGTCCCAAAGAAGGTTGATACAAAGCTGGTGCTGACAGCTCCTCTGAAAAGATGGCGCTGACATATTCTATCAAACTCTCCTGGAGCTGTTGACAAGGCCCTCTGAGATGTGCTGTATAGACTTTAGAGAGAGAGGATACTGTGGAGCTCAAATAAGAAGGATGATACACCAGCAGAGCCCAGTTCAAGTAGAAATCTGAACAATGCTCTCTGTAGCTGTCAAAACCTCTCATCTCCCCACACACAGACGGTGAAACAAGGAGTCGATGCTGTTATTCCATGAGAACTCAAAATACGATATATGTGATATTCGCAGGAGTGCAGTTTTCCTTTCTCCTCCGTTTTCCTACACACCATAAACCTACGCTGTATTATGTATGGGAAGTTGTCCAGGTGACCACAAATTATATTCCTTGTGTGTGTTCCAACAAATGTGCATAAACATCAGTGTACTTAAATAGGAATGCATACTGAGAATTTGGGCGACTCTCAGTAAAACAATGGTGAGTAAATGGAAATTCCTCATAAAATGGATTCCTTTTTTTTTTCTTTTTTTGATCTTCTCTTAAAATATCTTCACATTTGGGTTATATATTAATCGCAATCAGTGTCTAGTATCATCTGCCTCACAAAATGACCTTTTCCCTTTGATTTCTACATTCCTTCTTTGAATTTCAAATTGTTTCCTCTGTAATTTGCATTGCCTGGGCTACAGCAGAGCTATTGTGCTTTGTGCTTTCTACTACATCTGCAAATGTATTGGTTCTTTCCCTTACCCTTATTAGCAAATATATAAACCGTATATCTCTGAATGGGCTACAATCAGGGCTCAAGTTGTGCTTTTAATTGAAATTGTACACCACATGGTAATTTAAGAAACTCAAGATAAAGTTCAGGCTTGTCAGGGTTGTTTGTCTCTCAAACCAAATCTTACATTATTAAAGACTATCTGTAACCAGTCTTTTGTCTGCAGCGTTAATGTATTGGCGCTTAAGAAGGCAAACCTTTGTTTTCACCATGCTGTGAAACTTGTTTCTCTCCTTTCCACTATGATGGCCAACACTGGCTCTTGGCACTAGTCATTCCCCAGTCGTTTTATGTTTGAAAAGGCTTTCGCTGGCTGCAAGTCCAAGCACAGCATACTGTTTTCATAATCAACCAACTAACACTGCTGAAAGTCTGCAATGGTCCAAAACTCTTTAATAGACTTCTTGTTCTCTCTGCTATAACAAGCATGTAAGTTCACACTTCTTTATCCTTGTTGTTGGCTGAAAACAAATGAGATTGGATTTGGTGTAAACCCTTAAAACTACTGACATGCTACCATTAGTGCTGTGCAAATGTAGCTCAAGATGTCTTCATATTTGGTTAATTTAATTTCATACGAGCTAGTGGATCAGCCATGCAGGATATAATTGCAGACCAGGGCACACTCCCTGTGTTAACTTTGCGCCCAGAAGTCAATATTTTGGTGTCAAACATCACCACAGTAAACATCCACATCAATGGCTTGAGTGCACTCTCTGGGTTTATGTGTAGTGTGTCAAAACACAGGGCTATTGTGGTCACTCTTAACAATTGTACCAAATAGGGCCATGTTGTACAGTGGTTCCTTGTGAATAGCTCTACAGCCACTGATTAGCCTCTTCACTTCATGAACAGCACACAGTCAAACAAGGAGACAAAAGAGGCGACTCCCGGGGAGTGCGTTAGGGCAGAAAGCCTGTCCACCCAGAGAGCTCCCTGCCTGTGAAGAAAATGTGAGGAAGCACTGCCTAATAATTTAGACAAAGATGCTGTGACCTCGTCCATCTGTTGCTGCTTTAAGAAATCAAAGCCTCCTGTTTCCATGTGTGCAGAGACAGTCGTCCTGGTCATCTTATATGCAGTGTCCAGAATCAGCTTGGCTCTCAGTGTCCCCATTGTCATGGTAATTAACCTGCTTGCCCTCTCTCTATAGCAGAATGAGGTGGCATTTTGAGAGCTGGTGAGTCATTATCATGCTATAACCCCGGAATAGCAACAAAATCTATTCAGCAAGGGGTAACAAACAGCAGGCATTTCTATGAGCTATTGTCATTTTGTATCCCTACTGTTAGAGCTCCCTCCTTGGGAAGTTTGGATGTGATCCCTCAAAGTTTTGAGGGGAAAAAAAAAAAAAACAAAACTCCAGGGTGTTCATTTTCTGCTGGTGCGAAGAAAGTAGATTTTGTGCATGTGCATGGGAGAGTGTTCAGAAGCAGCCAAGAAGCTTTCCACATTCATAGCATGGCTGATATTAGCAGGGTTGCTTTCCCCATGGGTGTGATCCAGGCTCCAAATCAAATGCTAGGATTGACTTAAAGCAGCTAAATGCCGAGCTGCAAAAAAAGCAGTGCACTTCATTACTCAAAGTCTCTCAGGGAAGGAAGAGAAGAAAGGACATGTGCACTATGCCTGAATAAGTTGGCCTGCAGTGACTTACTGGAACATCACTAAGCATTCCACAGAAAGAAAATGTTTATAATATTTTTCTTGCACACACACTGAATATCCTGAACATTTCTTAAAGTAAGTGTTGTTTTCCTCCTTTGAGACTGATCTGTCAATTAATTGGATTAAATAAGCTGAAGCAGCAGCCTCTAACGTTTTTTTTTTTTTGTAGTTGGATGTTTACATTGTTCTTCAAAGCAGCTACATCCATGCATTTTATTTACAAGAATTTGCAGTGGGAAAAGCTTTATAAAGCAACATTGTCTGGTTCCCATTTGACGGCAATGAGTTGTGCATGTCTTTCATAGATGTCTTACACATCCCAGGTGGCTCCTTTGACTGGTTTTCTCTGCCAATCACACCCAGCGCTCTACATACCAACATGAGAATAAGAAGTGTTTACTCTTTTGGACCAACATGCGCTTTCGTCTTCACATGTTGGAAGCTTTGGAGCGGTTAGCTTGAATAACAATCATTGGAATGCTACTATGTCTCATTCAGCTGTGTCTATCAAAGCCCACTGTCAAACCCCTCTACCAACCCCCACAGTTTCTCACGCCAAAATAAAATGGTCAAATTTTTCCAAAACTGTGGTTTTTTTGTTTTTTTTTTCCCCCAAGGACACTTGAACTTATAAAATTAAATTAGAAACACAGTCTCTTTCTTGAGTAATAACCATAATCAAGAGCAAATGTGGCACATACTATATTTTGAATACAGCAGAAACTGATGATTATTTTGATTAATCAGGTGATTGGTAATTCAATAAAACAATTGATGAAAATAGTGAAACTTCCCTGAATGATTCCAAAGTGAGTCATTTTTTATTAAGAGGTCCAAAATGTACTTTCATGGACCTAGAACCGTTTTTATGGTAACTTCCTGTAGAAGTTTTCTCTACATCTACCTTTTCCTACGCGAATTAGAACCATTCATTTTTAATCTTACTGTCTGTGTTTTGCATTTTACAGTGAAAAGCAAGTGTTGGTATTATATTTAGCACTATAATTAATTTAATATAGATGTTTGTAAAATAGTAAATTTAAAGGCTATTATTCCAGATCAGAGAAAACTAAAGGAAAAGTGACTTTTCAGGTAATATTACATCCCCTTTACAGAGATATTAAAATCTTTTATCATTTACAGACTAAAAAAACAAGCATTATCCATTGAAATTTGTCAAATTATAGTTTTAATGGTAAATTAGTGTTGTGTAAGATGATAGTGTTTCTGTGGAGCCTCTGAATGTCCAAATCAGTCATATCTGATTCTCAGTGTTGGGAGTAATCCATTACAGTAAGTAATTAATTACTGTAGTGCATTACTTTTT
>JAPTYR010000015.1:22975325-22987526 GCA_029814505.1 Siphamia roseigaster | reverse complement strand
AGTTAGAGTTGGGGGTACTTGGATAAAAATATATATTTCAGGGGGTACTCCACTGTAAAAAGTTTGGGAACCACTGCATTAGAGGTTGATCTTTAAGAATGGGGAAAAAAACACGTCTTTTTGTCTCCACAGACACTTTATTTTCAATCTCTAAAAATAAAATCCATAAAAATCACAATGTATATTCTCTCAGGAAGAAAGTTTTAAAGCTCTTTCCCATACAGCAAGCATCTTTCATTGATCCACCTTATTTATACATCATTTATGACTGAAATTATAAAACTGAACCATCACATTAAGACACTGGCTTTTTGGCCTGAGGTCATTCACAACTGCAGTCGAAGTACGTAACAGAATATTAAGTTTCTTCTTTGTTTGAGTATTCTAGGGGTCGGGGTGCCGATGTTTGGACATTTTACACAGTGGGAGCAGTGCAGTAACATAAATGACCACAATCCAGAGAAACCAGTGACTTTGTGCGCACCAGGTGTAACGTCCTCCAGTGATGTGCTAATCCTGCCACAAGCATGAAAATGACACTTCTACTCAGATTTATCATTTTTTTGCTGATACACACCTATTATAACTGAAAGTGTTCTAATTGACAAAAGTTGATTTATTACATGGCTTTAAACAATGAATATTTTCACAACGTAAAACTTTTTTTTGTTGTTTTTTTTTTTTCTTCTTTAGCTTTTGCACACTAAGACACATTTGGTAGAAGGTTTAGGACAGATGCACTTAAAACAAGATTAAGTGACAGAACTGTAGTGCACTAAAGGTACATTGACACACAGCAGATGTACAAAAAGAGGCTAATATTCAATAAATGGGAGATAAATTGAGCCCTGATTTTAACTTTTTTTTCCTCAACACAATGCAACAGACTTGACAGTTTTTTAGCAGTGTGAAATATTACATGAGATATGCATAAAGTTTATATTTAAACAGAACCATGAGCACTTGTACCTGTTACGATACAATAATAGTGCATATACAGCTGTTTTTTTAACATGTAACACTGAATACAGAAACAAAACTAATCACACAGAAGAACACAGTAGTAGAAAACACAATATATTAAGGATTTTTAGTACACCTTAAGATAAGACTCAATTTGGTATCAACAACACAATGAAGAGGCAGTCAAAACAGCTGACAGTCTTAAACTGAGGTTTTGCCATTTGTTTTTTTAGGAATGGTAAACTTTATAACTAATCACAACGGATCACATTTCTTCACTTGTGCTTTTTCCAACATTTACCATTGCTGCAAAACGCAAATGTAATGTAGATGTGACTTTACATGTATGCTTGGCAGAAAACAATTTTTCAGTTTAGTGTAGATGGTTGACAACAAAAAAGAAAACCCATATGAAGTGCTTTTCTAAAAACAAAAGTCACCATAAAAAAGTAGATTGATGTAATTTCAACATATTCTCTCCAGCAAAGAATTTAACTGAAGTGAGTCTTGAGGGTGCAGAATAAAAGTTATTTTGATGCTTAACTGAATTAAAGTGTTCATAATAAAAATAAAGTGCACCAAAACAAGTACATGGCCTATTATGTATAGTATTTTTTTGTGTTACTACAGACATATATGCTACAGCAGCAACTAAGCTTACAGTGACTGTGTACAAGAGTTAAAAAAATAATCACAGAATGCATTCGTTTTTCACCATACAAAAAAAAAAAAAACCAGACACAAGTGCATATGTCAAATAAGGCAAACATTAAATTCTCTTAAGAGTACAATGTTTCTAAAAATCCCAGTAGATATTCTGAATGCAGGATTAACACGCTCTGTACAAAATGGACACACCAGTGCCAAATAAGCTTCATAGTCATAAAGCAGTATAATATTTAAGTGGAGAAGCTTTAATCATTTAAAAACAATGATTTAAATAAGCTTGAATCCCTGTTAGAGAGCTACAAAATATAACTGTAAATATTACAGACAGAGCTTTTCATTTCTCTGAAAAATTCATCTGTTTGTTTATAACAGCCCCTACATGACTTCATAAAAGCACATCAGTCCCCTTCAGTTCAGCTCAGGGTTCAACTAAAGTGAGAAATAAACAAACATTAGGATGCCCACAGAGCAGACGAATAGCAGGCCCAAGTTGAGGACAAGTTTAACTCTCGGTGGTTCGTACAGCATTTCTGCAATGACTCTTGCATCCTCCTGCACCCCTATTTGTTTAGCATTCTGTGCTTCATCCTTATATCCACAAAACCAATCCAGTAAACGTAGACACCTGCTACTCTCTCCATTGCCACGGCAACCATCCTCTCGTCTGATCAGATCCAGCTTTGTATTGCTAAATTGGTCTGCAGGGGTGGTCGCAGGGGAAGTCTCTGTACTAGGGGTTGCTGGGTCATGGTCAGTGGATGGGACCAGGAGTTTGACATCTGCCCCATCCAAACATCTCTGGTTTCTGACATCTGGGGGCATTTCTTTATGGAGTCCTCCAGCGCCATTACAGTTACTCTTTTCTGTCAGCCCGTATATTTCCTCTCTGTCCTTAGTGGGAACCATTTCAATGTTGCGGAGCCCCCAGACTGTTGTGGTGGCTACCTGCTCTTTATCTGGTGGGGCAGTACAGAGACTGACCACTACAGCCACTAGCCCTGAAATCCAGAACAGTCCTGCAGCCACATACATGTAGTGCACATGTACAATGAAAGCAGGCCTTGTGTCAGGCTGGTCACAGCGAGGCTGGCGATAGATAAATGCAAGGACCAGTCGTATGGTGCCTAAGGTGAAACCTGTCATGCCTCCCCAAAAGGCACCTTTTTCATTGCACCGTTTCCAGAAGACACCTAACAGGAAGAGGGCTGCGATTGGTGGAGTTAGATAGCCAGCAACTTCCTGGATATAGAGGTATGTCTGTCCACCTTGCATTTCAATAATAACTGGGACCCAAGCAATACTAATTCCCACCATGACCACAACAAACATCCGGCCCACAATTAGCAGCTCACGCTGGGATGCCGTCCTCCGAATAGTTTGGTAGATGTCCAGAGTGAAGATGGTGCTTGCACTGTTGAAGATTGAGTCGAGATCACTCATCAGGGCAGCGATCATCACCGCCATCATCAGACCCCTGAGTCCCACAGGCATCACAGCCATAACCAGGCGAGGATAGGCAATGTTGGAGCAGCCTGCCTGAGAACCACAGACAGCCATGCAGTGCTCGGGCCCAATGCAAGCTATTTCGTCTGCAAACAAAATGCGAGAGATCATACCTGGAATAACTATAACAAACATGGGGAGGATCTTGAGAAACCCAGCCATGAGTGTTGAGCCTTTGGCATGGGCTAAATTCTTTGCTGCCAGTACTCTCTGAACAATGACCTGGTCAGCACACCAATACCAGATCGATGCAGGTGTTTGGCCAAAAATGAAACCTGGCCATGGGATGTCTTCATCCAGAGGGCCACGAAGGATGCGTAGAGAATTAGGCTTGGGATGAATGCGACAAGAGGGAGAATAGGAGAAGTTTCCAGTGGCCATTATGGCAGTAACATTGGGAACTGCCTGCATATACTTAGTTCTGACACCCTCCAGTCCACCAACTTTGACAAGGCTCATGATAGTTAAAGTCAGTGCTCCACTAATCATTAGAACTGCCTGAAGTGCATCCGTGTACAATACTGCCACCAGTCCGCCAGTGACCGTGAGGAGTGCAGTCATACTAATGAGCAGGACAATCGACAGATAAAGGTTCCATCCCAGTGACTCTTGAATAAAGAGGGCTCCAGCATACAAATCCACAGACAGCTTGGTGAAAATGTAAAGTAACACAGACAAAAAAGCAAAGTACACTTTTAGCCTGTTGCCGCCATAGCGTTTCGACAGGTACTCGGGCATGGTGTAAACTCCTGAATGTATATAAACAGGGATGAACACCCAGCCAAGCAGCTGCAGAAGAAGAAGAGCATTAAACTCCCATGCCCCCACAGCAAAACCACTTGCTGCTCCCGACCCAGCCAGACCTATGAAATGTTCACTGCCAATGTTACTGACAAATAGCGATGCACCTATGACTATCCATGTCATGGAGCGTCCAGCCAGGAAGTAGCCACTGACAGTACTGCGGTTGGCTTTCCACATGGCCAAAAACCCTATGAATAGCACCAGGACAAAATACAGTGCTACCACAGCTATGTCAGGTGCTTCCATTCCAGGACCCATTTTTATTTAAAAAAAAAAGAAAAAAAAACTTTGCTTGAAGATAAAGCTCACAGCAGTAAAAGTCAGCGCTATAGGTTTAATAAAAAGAGCAATGGAGATGCTCTGCTTTGGTTTGCTGTCTGGATGGAAGCTGTTGAATCCACCGTCAGGTCAAATTCACTAGGTGTGCTCCGGGGAGGGGGTTATCCACCGGCACTGAGGTCGTTCTAGTTTTAGAGGAGGATGTTGTAGGCCTCTGGTCTAGAAAAGCCTAAAGTTTACATTCCTGCAAGACAGCAAAGACAAAGAAAAGACCTCATTAGAGCCTTTAAGTACAAGTGAATAACACCTGTATAAGACAGGAATTGTCTAAAAACAATAAGAAATGGTAAATAGTTGCACTCATCACATCACTGTCCACAACATCCTATAAAATTGTTAATGAAACTCCAGAAACCACATGAAGATTAGTAAGGGTTTATTTAAATCTGTATATCAACCGTTGTATTTTCCAGTGCTAGTCCTCAGGTTTAACCTGTCTGACCAGTTTAATCTTGTTAATACAAATGAACTCAAGCCACACTACTCCAAAACATCAAAAAAAATTTAAGAACATTATATAATCAATCAAGATGAGTCAAGAAGGAACAAAAGCATACATATAAAGATTAAGCACTTGTTGAATTCTTAATTACAGCCATGACTGCATGTGTGGAACTTAATACAGTAATAACAAATGATAGGACAAACATACTATGCATACACCACTAACAAAACTGTGTGAATCCGGTTGATGATTGAGTACACACAAGCAAATATCTTTACCTAAGAAAAAATGATGTCATTTATAACATTTACAAAATGCATACATGTATAGTTATATTGACACAGCTGCCAAACTACAACCTACAAGTGGATAAACAGAACTAGACTTGATAAAATGCTTCCTAACTTTTTTTTTTTTTACAATTTCTAAGAGCTAAGTAGACATTCTGCTTATGTTAAAGTTCTATTACAAAATAATACACATGTTAATGTCTGAGCGCATGTTTTTCTTCAATCTCACACACACATTTGGATATGCTACCACTCTTGAGGTTTCAGCCTGCCATGCATGGTAGAAAATAACCCAATGGCTCAGTCTTAACAACCAGGTGTTCTGCATAACTGTCCTTCTAAATTAAATAAGTCTTTGTTTTCATTTTACCATTGCAGCATCATCAGAGACTGCAGGCTGTGTACACCACAAACTACACAAGAGATCAGGGCTCAGAAATACAGCAATGACAATCCATGGATTAATACAATTTGGAACATTATATAACATGGGATTCAATTGCTACCAAATTAGTGTGCCAGAACCTCCATTTAAAGCTGACACTTAAGTATCCAGTTAAATAAAATACATTGCGATCACAGGAAGTTGCTGATTTATGGTTTCCTATTAACTTTAATAAATGAAGCAGGTGCAATTCCTCTATTATCCACTTCCAGTATGTTTGGTCAACATTCAATAAAGACAGGGATCCAATTACAGCAGTTCATCTTCTGTTATTAGTGAATCAATATGAAAGGGTGTGACACATCTACAAGATATTTTTCCTCCAGAGAGATGCAACAGCTCAGACCACAATCATGTCAGTTAGATCCTTATTTGGGGCTATACTAACTGAAGGGGGTTAAGGCAATAATGGATAAAATAGGGTATTTGCACTCCTGACTTAAAAGGAGACAGCATCTAACACCGGGGGCTTCGGCTGCAGGTAAAACCACAAAGCAGTGACAAATGGGGAATAGTTTACATAACAATGCTGCTTTAATTAATTGCCAGATGCTAATGCCAGACCTAGGTTACATGGTGAATAGGAAGGATTATGGGTAGACATGTAGCATCAAAATACACCTATGAGGACCAAGGAAATTTCTAGAACGGACAGTCAAATCACCCGAGAGCCGGATGTGCGCATCCTCAAACCTACAAAACTACGTGTCTCTGTGATGATGCACTGCTTTATTTGTATGTGTATCTTTAAATTCTCTTTCATACACCGAATCACAGGTGTTTACAGTTTTTTCCTAAATATGAAGCGTTTCTGCTAGCTGACGTCAACGGTGCAAAGAAAGCTAGCATTATGTTTAAACACTCAGAGCCACTTGACACACATAATAAACACACATAGTAAACAACTCCTTACTAGTGTGACACATGTCTACACAAAAACGTATGTAAATGTAAAACGATACACTTTTCAGGTGAAGTTCACACACAAACTCACCGGCTCCACTGACATGTACCGGGTTAGCAAGTACTAGCAGATGCGCTAAAGATGCTAAAAATCACTCCACGCGCCGCAGATGAGACATAGACGTGGATGTCAAACGTGTCTTCTTCTTCTTCCTCTTCCTCTTCCTCTATTTCTTAAGGTCTTGCCCCCCTTCCTGGTTCTGTCGCTCCTTTTATCAGCACCACGCAGGGGTCCACAGCCGATGTGATGCTCTCACACTTTACCTCCTGAATCACTACTGGAGACGTTTGGGTTCCACTCGGACACTGCTGCTTCTTCTTATAGACACCAGTTAGATCCACGCCCCACACGTGTACCACACCCGTGACGTTTCAGTGCCTTCTGGAAATTATTCCAACTAATTAACCTCCACTCTTACACTGACCTACATGTTTACATAAAATAATAATAAAGGCCAGGGACGCGAAAACCTGAGGCAAGAAGAAGTTTTCGAAATCACACATGAAAAAAAGTTGTCACTGAACGCACCTCCCCTTCCTCAGGCGTTTGTTTATAGGAAAATATGATCTAGATTAATGTCACTCATGTGTAACAACTGAATAATAGCAGCTCAGATGACAAATTAGTAGGGATTATTCTCGTACTTTTTGGCAAGAAGGTGCCAGAAACACAAAACCTAAGGTGTGACATAAAACAGGAATAATTCATCTGTGTCTGGGAGCTGCTAGTCTGAGAATCTCCTAGAATTCTTAATCATATTACGAATTGGCACATTTTATAATCGCATTTTTAGGGTGCCATAATCTGGAACAATCTACAACCTGCCACTTGCCACGGTTTAAATTATGATAAAAAGTTTGTTTTGATGAGTGGTTTTAATTCTCCTAAACCATTTCATCCAATGGTTAATAAATGTATGAATGCTCATGTGTTTTATAAGCAATTCAAGCTTACTTTTGCAAGTGACCTGGCCCAGATCTTTGCAAAACATCTTTGCAAAACGTCAGATTAATTTTTTGTCATTGTAGAGCAATGGGAGGAAGCACTTCATTCATGTCTGACCGCAACTTTTTCCACTGAGGAAACTGTGCGATCATCCAATATTAATGAGTGCTCACACACATGGATACACTAAAAACGTTAATAGCTAAATGAAATGTTTAAGAACGTGCAAAGCTGAATGTGGTTGATTTTTATTTCAGGTGAATATGAAAATAAGTATTTAATTTTGTCAGCATAATGTTGCATGATTTCCTGCTATGCATGTAACCTTTGATAGTTAATTATAATCATGATCATAACAATAGGTAAGTATGTTAATTATAAAACCCTGTGGCCACATGCGTTATTCTCATGGCAAATTTCCATAATTCAAAATGTAACAATAAACAGACTGCTGTTGGATAAGAATACAGTTAGGCTGTTGGATAAGAATACAGTTAATAGAATGGTTGACTTCAAACAAAACATCCTGGGAGGCAGGAGAGGTCTGCATATTACAGTGGGAGGAAAACAGAGTAAATTTCCACTCACTTCTACAGAATATATCGTGGAAATTTCCATTTCACCACTCACTACATTTCCCAGCGAACTTTGCGCGCCTATGTGGCGTGTTTCTTGAGCGACAAGATAGACGCTTCAGAAGAACAATTCTTTTCACACAATGGCATTAGTGTTTTTATGTCTGTGTTATTTAGGGCTCGCTTGATATGACCAAATGTTTTCCTGTGAATTGTTTTTGTGCGTCTTCCTCGCAATAGTCAGATTAATTATATTTTTTTATGAGCAAGTGTGACTTGTTTTTCCCGTTTTATTAATTGAACACGAAAATAAACGAAGGATTGATCATTGTAAAACATTTATTTATTTATTATATAATGAATTAAGGCTTGCTTAATGTGCAGCCATATGAGAATTAGATATTGATATAGGTCAAGTGTTTTTCATACTTAGGGTCAGGAACCCACGTGGAGCGCCTGGAATTCAGATGGGGTCGACTGAAATATCTACCAATTAATAACATAAAATATACACTAGTACAAATATTTGGTGAGTTGAGAGGCAAGAAGACATGACAAACTGAAGCAGTTTGTCTTTGAAATTATCATTGTGATTGTTTTAAGATGCTCAACTCTTTTCTTGTATAATTCATCGTTGGAGTTATTGTTTGTTCAGTATTAATTGTCAACCTTGTAAATAGAAGTTGGACTGATTGTCACTTTGTATAGTAATATACACCTTTCTGCCTCCATCCATAATAATATCCATTATATCGACTAAATGTCATATCTTATTAACTTTAATTTGAAACACAGTATAGCACAATATTCTGATCAAATAGACATACCCCCCCCNNNAAACACATTATAGCAAAATATTATGATCAAATAGAAATACCCCCCCCCCCAAAAAAAAAAAAATTTAAATAAAATGTGAATGTCAGGAGTTGCCAGAAATTTGTGGTGTTAAAATGGAGTGATGAGCCCAAAAAGGATGGAAACTAGTGATATGGCTATTATTTTATGTATATGGTGTTATGTTGATATGATTTTAAAGGATAGTATAAGCTTTTAAGTAGAAAAAAACTAGAATATGATTTTTTTTTTTATTGTTTGGCCTCTTAAAATCAGAAATAACAAATATGCAGTGCTTTAGTTAATTTGAACAACAATGTAATATCATAATAAGGGGAAATTCCAGAAATTTCTAGTGTTCCCTGTACAGTACTATTTTAGCATGCATTAACTGGGAGATTAAACAATTTGCTCACCTATCAATACTATTTCGTCAACAAGTAAAAGGTTTGGTTAAAAGTTACTAAAATTTGTTTTAGAAGCCCACGAAACTTAGTCAAATAACGAATGTCAATACTGTGAGGCCCGATGATGCAGATTATCTACAAAGTTATATATACTGATTAATGAGGTTTTATCAGCTTGGCTCTAGTTTTTATACACTATTCTTATGGATAATGCTGTCATTCATATTATGGCATACATTGTTAAGTTACTTGTTTATACAAAAAAAATACACTAAATATATGTGCATGTTCTGAGCAAACCTATTGGATCCAAGTCTTTCCATGAAGACCTACATATTGATGCGCACACAGATTTCAACACATCAACAACACATTTCAAATGCGATCTATAAAGAATGTTTTCTGAGATTTGCTTCAATCCAACAGAAAAACAGACTGATAGACAAATGGGAGGAAAACAACCCTTTGGCAGAGGTAACAATACAACTATTGTTAGTTCCCTCCCTCATGTTCAACTTGGTTTTGGCTGATAGGACACAGTACTGTGCTGTCAGACAGTGCATACAGTATATGTATATGATCTAAGCACTGCCTGACTCCCACACTCTGTGTCATAAGGCTATGTAAAGATAACTGGGATATTTAGTAAAACTGGATTGGATGGATTGACTAGTCAATTAAACCAACACCCTATGCTTTAAGCCCATTTGATTAGTACAGTATGTATATTTGCCTCTGATGATCACCATGTTCATTATTTGTGATTTAACAGTTTCATTAGCATTTGTAGCATTCCAGTCAACCACATTCAAGAACAGATGATATGTTATGGAAATATATACAGGAAAATTACTGAGAAGTTTTTCCAGAGTCAAAGGGTTTTTTCCTCAAAAGGAGAAAATTTGGCTCTATGTTGAGTCGGGAGAGTTCTACCTAAAGAATAACTTTTACTCTTTTTCAAGAGGGACCAAATGTTACCTAAGCAGAGTAAGATTTTCACATCAAAGCTCTTATGCAACTTTATCAACTTTTACCATTTCATTTTATCATTCATGTATATAATAGTTAAATAGTGTCTTTAGTATGTATCCAGCTCCATATAATGACCAAATACAACCTTTGACATGAACTTATTTGAATATCATGTTGGAAAAAAATGCAGCAAAATCACTAAGTTTAACATTCAAAATCTAAAATAATATTGTTGTCTACCTTGTAGATTGTATTTCTTGAAATATTAAACACACTATATTTATACATAAAATATATTAAGCTTTAGAATCTGCAAGGAGGACAAGATGTTCAATTTTAAGACAAACTAAAAAGGTTTAAAAAGTACACATTACATGCAGAAGTTAATGAAACATCCTTAATATGTTTTATTCACAAATATGTATTATTATTATTATTATTATTATTATTATTGTTATTGTTGTTATTATTATTATTATTGTTATTATTATTATTATCCTAAGCATTTGTTACTTTAATAGAACTCCTTTTCAGTTGAGTAAATCATGTCACTGATAATACAATTCTCGGTCTTATTCTTAGTATTACAGACATTATTATGCTAAAAGGGATCACTTCTGGAAATGCTTGATATTACTATTTTGCTTCGGGAACTGAGTCATGTATCACCGGACATCATCCAAAATTATTTTTTAGACGTAATTATGCATTTTACTGAGCCAGACATGCCTATTTTTAAAATAAATCCAAAGCAGGCAAAACAGATTAGATACCAGAACATGTGCATTCTCGTCAGGTCTATATATAGATTTTCTATTAATAGAAATACTTTCCAACAGCAAACAGTGTATTGTCATCATGTCTATAAAAAGACATAATATTCACTGCTGCCACATGGATAAAATGAGTGCAACAGACCAAAATGATCCGAAAGATTCTTCACTGTAGAATGTCGACACAAGTGACAGGTTTATTTACAGTATATAATGGTATAGAGACGGTACAACAGTAACCTCAATCTGTCTACTGTAAATGGATTTCCAACAAGGATGATGTGATGATTGCTTTTGTCTGTCTGTCTGGTCTGGTCTGGTCTGGTCTGGTCTGGTCTGGTCTGGTCCTGGTCCTGGTCCTGGTCCTAGTCTTGGTCCTGGTCCTGGTCCTGGTCCTGGTCCTGGTCCTGGTCCTGGTCCTGCAGAACCATTATCCTACAGGTTTCCTCTTCCAGCACACTTCACAGTCCTTATCAGGCTTTTGCAGAGCTTGATGATAGGCTTATCATTTGAAACCTGTGTGTTGGAAGTGGGATACATCTAAAACATGCAGGATAGTGGCTCTTCAGAACCTGCTCTACACCTATGGGGATAGGAATTAGCAAATATGTATGTTATAAGCCTGAGAAATAAGTGAATAGACAAAGAGTACATTCTTTCATTCTTGTTTGACTCCAACCATTCAACCATCATGGTCTGACCTGTTGAGATCTGTATTTATAATAATGATGCATCTTATTTATCTATAGAGATATTGATGTCAGCACAAGCAAAATATCATTCAGCCAAAGGACACCGCTGCCTGTGACCGTCATATTGTGTATAATATATTAGTATTAATATTTAGATGTTATATATTCTACAATAGAGTATGTGCTTGTTTCTGGACAGTTGCTGGAAGCATTCGTTACTGTGACTGGACAGTATAACAATACCTGACAGTTCATATCCAAGTTGTGGATTAGTTCAGAAATGCATCCAGAGTCTTGGAGCGCCATCTGCAGGCATAATCCTGTATTTGCTGGTGTGGACACAAAATCACAGGCCAGCAGCATGTCCATGTGGGGTCCAGAAAGGGTACATTTGGGCTCATAAGGGTCCCATGTGGGTTTGTCTGCAGTTTCCATGGCTGCCCCATATGTGTTTGCTCCATCCACTGTCATTGATCAACCTCTATGGGTTTTATTCATCAAATTATGAGTGGATGTGCCAGAACTTTCTCCAGCTCAATGCGGACAAGACAGAAGTGATTGTTTTTGGCCCCAAAAAAGAA
>JAPTYR010000015.1:22879207-22891594 GCA_029814505.1 Siphamia roseigaster | reverse complement strand
CACACACACACACACACACACACACACACACACACACACACACACACACACACACACACACACACACACAGCTGTGAGCAGATCCAGCAGGTGGTACTCTCCATCCGGCTGCAGAAGCACCGGCACACACCGCCAAGGCACCGGCACACGGCTCACACTGCATCCGAGCTACAGCCGCACCGGCCCGGGCATGGACGCACAAGGCACCGTGGTCCCTCCAGCAGTCATCCAGGTCAGCAGCTCCCCCCGCTCCGGGCTGTGACTTCCAGGAGGGGGGGGGTTGGTGGGGAGAGGGGACCGCTGACACTTCCTTCCCGGCTGCAGCAGGCTGTGAGCGGTCTTGCAGTGAAACCAGCCCCCTGGAGGATAAAGCATCTGGTTGCTCAGACTCAGAAAGAAGAGACTCTGGAGCAGCAACTGCACATTCTGCTCAGTAGATTTTTACACCGAAATGGGGTGAGTGTGAGGAGTTTTCGGTGAAATCTAATCAGAAAATTCCACTTTTGCTTCTGTAAGTGGATCTGCAGCCAACACTTGGACATTTAACTTTGTCATCTTTTTGTAGAAAAGAAGTCCCAGTCACCTTGTAAGATGTTTCCTCACCACAGAGAAAGGTAAGAACATCTACCTGAGTATTTTAAAATAACATTTTCTATCTGTTACACATGTGACCTTGATAAACTGAGCATTATTTTTAAGGGAAACTGAAAAAAAAAACTTGAGTCAACCTAGAAAACATAAAGAAGGGCACCTAAATAAGTCCTGTGCAAAGGTCTTAGGCTATACCATTGGCAGGGCTGAAATGAGTGTTTTTCCTCTTTTCTTCAGATATAACAAGAAAATATGTGTTAAACCTTAAGCAATGCAGAAAAACATTGATCTAAATGGGATCTAAAGGTTAAAGGCCCATTACAAGTAACACAAATGATAAGAAACGTCTGACATGTTGAATGAAACTTGATATAAAACATCAGAATTTAATGCAATAAATGTCATATTGTCTCAACAAAAGGGTTAAAGACAGTGGTGCAAAATAAGTAGGTGTACTCATTATACCCCCATATACCCTATATAGGGGTATAATGAGTACACCTGGGTCTACCCACTTTTACATCCCCCTGAGGAGTATGGAGGTCTGACAATGCCATACTGAAAAATAAACGCATATGTCGAAATATAAAAATGGCTTGATAGATTTGTTTTCATACAATTTATTTACTTTTTAAAATTTTGCCCTTATTTAGATTTTTGCTTCTTTAATTTTTATCCCTGTAGTTATTTCTGCATTGTCTCCTATTTACATTTCCTTTATCGCTTTTCTTATTTATTTCTATATTTTATTTTCATCTGACATCTTAAGAATTTTAGAATGGTGAGCAAATATTACTTATGGATTTTTCAGTAAACTAAATAGAGTAGTCTTATATGTCACTGTTTTTAAAGCTTTGTTTTTTCATTTTGTTTTGTTTTTTTATTACTTACAAAGGCAAAAATTGAGAGTATACCCACCTCCTCAGGGACCACTACACCGCTGGTTAAAGACTGAATACTCTATACTCATATATCCACTTTGCATCTTAATGGATATGTGTGATTCATTATAACTTTACTAAACCAACAAATTTAATGTTAACTGTATTTGTTTAAAAATAATAACAATAATAAAAGATACACAGACTTACGTAAACACATTTTTTTTTAATTGAAAAAAAAATTCAAATTATTGAATCAATAAAATAATAAAATAAATAAAATTAAGAAACTAATTAAAAATGAAATTAAATTAAAAAATTTAAAAAAATACAAAAATAAAAAATAAAGTTAAAAAAATAAATTAAAAAGTAGAAAGATATATAAAAATATTTGAAAAAAAATTTTAAAAAATGAAATAAAAGAACAAAAATGAAAAAAAAAGGAATCACATCTTCAACCCTTTGAAAAATATATATTTTGTTTTGCACTTGTTTCCCTCATGCTTTATGGGGACTTCCAGAAAACCAAACGTATCTATACGATCACGACATTTACATCGATTAGCATACTTCACACAGATGTATATTTATATTTATCCAATGTATATATTTATTATATATTAGGTTTTATTTAGTGGGGACCTACATTTATATTTAACTCTCGTGGGGACCTGAGTTTTGGTCCCCGTGGTGTCAGAGGTCCCCATGATGTGACTGTGTAAACACATCAATGTCCCCATAAAGATAGTAACACACACACACACACACACACACACACACACACACACACACACACACACACACACACACACACTACACCATAAGGGACCATTCATATACAGAGTGTATACACTTGAAGACGTCACCATGTGACAGAGTACTGACACACACTCTATAATGCATGTTCTTAACACAGCTCACATATGCACATCTGTACAACCACACACAACCTGATCTTGGAAGAGGACCATGGGAGACAGACGACAGGGAGAGATTTCTGTTTTTCTATCGCTCCTCTCCTTCCTTTACTACATCTAAGGACTTCAGTGAATGTGTGAGGGTCTGTCTTACTGCAGCTAGCTGTGAGCACCATGTTTTAAGAGGAGACAAATACAGGGGAGCCATTTGAAAATCACCTTTCTTCCTAAACTAAAATCAGACCACATAGTACCACACAAAAGGAAAATGAGACCAGAACAAATAAGCTTTTGTTGGAGGATGGGAGATTGTTGGGGATGAAAATGAGTGTAGCAGGAAGACATAGGTAGAGGATGGATGAACAGAATGTATGGTGAATATTTGATAATGCTTAACCATGCTCTTAGTCTTGAGTGCTAACCAATTATGTTAAGAATCACTTGTATGATTTGATTTCCATTTGGTTGGATGGGTCCCTAGTCTAGGCATCTCTTATGAAACACACGTTAAAGTAAACATTTATGAAGAGTGACTGCACTGGGACCTTGGTTCCCAACATGAAAAAAAAAAAGAATGATGTACTATGCTGTGACTGCCTACACACACAATTGCCTCTCCCCATCAATGCTTTATTCTCATAGTGATTCAAGGCATTTGTTTCTTGCTGCTGCATCCCTAAAGTGTTAGAATACCCATTTAAATGCAGACCACAGGAGGTACAATGGAAAGTGAAGAAAGAATAAAAAAGGGGGGGGAAAAGTAGGGTTTTCAATTTCAAACCACCACAGAGTTTGTAAACTTCCCTCGCTCAAGTTGTTGTTTGAGCTTAGAGTTGACATAAAAAGGCACAGTTTGAGACCCAGAGTTTATGTCAGGGGTCAAACCCACCAACTCAGCTCATAGTCTGTCTCCTGTGACGACTGATAATGTCCCTGCAGGACAATGCTCATAGGACACAGAGCACAGCATGGACACAACCCATTCACTTCATCATCTCAAAGATTGAGAAACTATTGTAGTGCAAACAGAGCACACTTACATGAACACAAAAACATCAAACACATTCATAGGTGTGTGGATGCACACTGAGTATATTAAGGATTACACACCCAGTATGGTAGACTTTTCTGGGGATACTGGATAATGGAAAAGGGAGAAAATAGAAGGGAGATAAAGGGAAAAAGAGATTCACAAAGAGGCCATTGCTTTGTGGTTTGTACAAAGGTAGAGCTTTACTTGTGTGGGCTGAGCAAAAAGATAAAGACAGAAAAACAGAGAATAAGTGTAGGAATGGAAGCAGAAGAACAAAAGGTATGGGTGGACAAGAGATACAAAGAGGTTTTTTTTAATATCATTAACTGTATTATATGTAGCCTCCTTCACTCATACAGTTTAGTCTGGAACAGTATTAGTATAACAGTATAATTCATTGTATAGCCAACCTGCGCTTGCCCTATGTGCTTGGAATCTATGGAAATATTGATAGACCTGCATGTTCGTGATCGATATCTCATTAGGCACAATTGGGAAGATGGATGCAGCTTCCCTCTGAGTACTAACTGTGGCTGTAGCTGATGAGTCGGCCATTAGACACACAGTCTGACACTGACAATGAGCTGGAGCAGCCATTTTCATTGCGAGGCCAATTGTTGTTGCCATTGGTAAATTAGGGGAGATTTTATGGCTTGTCTGTGACGTTGTTTGTTGTCCATGAGGGGTGGGGCAAATGACACAGATGGCCTTCAAACAATGCTCTAAGAAAGTAAATTATACCTACACAAAGATGCAAGTAGAATCTGTCATTAATCTCTTAATGTCTTTCCACCACCACTTCCGAAAACACTTTCATTTCTTTTCTTCCTGTCTGAATAATCCTACACCACATCTCTAAAGCAAATCCTCAGTCCTTCTGTGGACATAGTGTATCCATATACTGTGTTCCAATCGGCATGCTGGACATATGACACCGTTAAACGACTCCGATTGTTTTGTGATAATGGACAACTGTGCCATTCAGGGTGTTGTGGTCATATCTGAAACAGATCTGAGCAGTTAAGCCACAGACAGACTGACAATACAACACAGTATCACAGTATAGTAGTGATATGTTATTCTGCTCTAAGCAGCCCTCAAATGCTGACTCACACTCTGCTGGGGTCCACTACTCCAATAGCCCTAAGCTGTCATCCACACAACAAGTTCGCATTGATTTTGACACAGTGGAAAGAATTCTCATATTACATAACTACAACATATCATCATTCACCACTTTAGCAAAATAAGCATTTTATATTAAACAGTAAGACTTGGAGAAATTCAGCAGTAGCAGTTGCCTGCTGACCTTGGCACTGCATTACTTCAATCCCAGCCCCTGGACCAAATTCAGACCAGCGACTAATCCTAACAAATCTCAACAAAACCTCTCATCGTCTGGTGGAATGTGGGAGTGAGTAAAGAGGATGGAGAATGAACAGAATGATGTGATGTACGACATTCTGAGATGGAAAAGCCTCTTTTGGGCATGATTAGAAAGCTAATCTAACAGCGATGAGATGCAGGCTGAGCAAGAGAGGAAAAGCATCGCCATCGCGTCATGTTTTTGGATTGTGGTCAGACGAAGGCTGAACTACCCATTCACAGGACTGCAACTGAAGAGCGCTCGAGATGATGAGCTCCCTTTGAGCTGCAATCAAAATGTAGCTGGGTTTTGTGGGCCGATGAGTGTGCAGCATCAAACGCTTGCTCCCTCTCTCATTCTCTTCCCCTCATTCTTATCCCGTCGCTTTTTTTCTCCCTCATTCTTCATGCTTTCAGTGGATGCCTAGCAGCTGCTGGTAATTAAAGGACTTTAGAGTCTCACACCACACTACATCGGAGGAAGAAGAAAGAGAGTAGAAAGACAGAAACACCACTCCTGCCCAGCTCTACCTCCCTCACATTCGCTTTCCTTCCCCTCATCGTTGCAAATGAAGCTAATGTCCTTCCATGTTTCTAATTACCCACCTTAGAATACTGCACTTCAATGAGTATGCACACACAAACATAAAGAGAAAAAAAAAGGGAGGAGGGAATTGGTGTTTGGGAGAAGAGAAGAGAGGATGGATATTGTGGATGGCAGCTGTAGAAGGAAGGAGGGGATTGATCAAAGTGAGGGGTGTTTATGTGTGGCAACCCCGCCATCTCTGGAGTGTGGAAGAGCTGATTCCAGAAGGGAGAGAGTCTAAATGGGAGACAGCACACAAGAGAGCTGCACTGAGCTGAGTGGAGATGAGATGAGATGAGTGGCATAGCTGAGATGCCTCCTTGGCTGTGAGGGAAGTGAGGGAGATACAGGCAAACATGAGAAAGAAGGAAAGATAATTTCATAAAATCAACAACAGGCTTAGGGAATGATGGAATGATGAAGAAATGAGGAATGGAGGTCGAGTCAAGCAGTAGTGATCACAGCTGTGGAGCGCCATCGCTGGCAAGAAATTTAATTTTAGATGTGTGGGATGGGGAGAAATCTTCACCAGAAGGGTGCAGCTGCTTTTATCCAATAGTATTTGACATTATTCTTTCACCCTTGGTATTATTTTGCCATTTTCCACACTAGTTAGACCTTAGTAGCAAATGTATTTGGGTGTAAAATATAATATGATTAAATTTCTCATACATCAAAAACTCATATCGTTGTGCGTACATATACTGCATATACCAACCATGTTTAGAGGATGCAAAACTAGAAATGAAGAATGGTGGGATGTATAAAATAAAGTATTCTGTTTATTTATTTGCCAGACTCTTGTCCAAATCCACATAAACAATAGCACATATACACATCTATATCTACGTATATAAAAGAAACAAAAAAAAAAAAGAAGAATTAAAATATATACAGACATTTAATCCAATGCCCTCTCAACCTGGATGTATACTTTGTGCTACTCACAATTGGATTTGAGAGTGCCACCATGATAATATTGGAGGAAACATCCAGGCGCTGTGTAAACCTATACATTAAGTTCCTTAAAAGTGCATGTAGAGTACTTACTCCTGTATATATTTTAATTCTTCTTTTTTTGTTTCTTTTATATACAGTGTTTTGTTTGATTGTCCTGGTATGTCTTGATGTGTATAGGTGCTATTGTTTATGTGGATTTGGACAAGAGTCTGGCAAATAAATAAACAGAATAAACAGAACAGAAAAGGAAAAATGCATTGAAATTCAATTTAATTCGAAAATGAAAATCAATTTACCTCCAAATTTTCTTTCTTTCTTTTTTTTTTTTTTTTAAATAAAATCCAACTACCAAAAGATACACTGATCTAAAAGCTACAGGTTATTCCAATATTTTGACATGTTGTAATGATATGTAAATATATTTGATATAATTCTGCAGAAAGTGGTTGCTGGTGTCTTTTCCGTTGTGATCTACCAGTTGATATCCACCTCACAGAGGCAGTGTTAGAAGTTCAACGCATGGGTTGAGTTTGTTTCGGGGCTTTTATTGTGGTGGGGGTAGATCGCCTGGTGGTCGGGGGGTGCAGTTCGGTGAGTCCGGCCCTCCTGGACACCTTCACACCTCCGCTGTGTTGGACATTGGTGTCTCTCGGTTGTCCGACAGTAACATCCTCACTGGCACACAGACCTGACCTAGAATTGCTACTTAGAATTCGGACTGAACCATTGTGCCGGAACGGAGGGGGGGAGACGACAGGAAATCTTGACTGGGATGTAATGGAGTAGGACCACTGGAAAGCTCGGGCTAGAGGGGGGAGGCATATTTCTATTTTATAATGTTACCGTGATAATGTTGTGATTTGATAAGCGTGCGGCGTTTAATCGTCGTCCGAAGAAGACGGGAGTTAAGTTAACATTCCAGGTGAGTGCACTTTTATCCCCGAACACAGGTGGAAAGTGTCGGTACCGCGGCTCGCCTCCTGGCAACGGGCACACGCGGGTCCTCCTACCCGGGGACATCTCACTCCGGTATCCGTTCTTCTCTGCCTCTGTCCCCGAAGGCTGGCTAGCAAACCCACGTCGTGTCTGGCCTGGCAGACAGTGAGCACCTTTTAGGCGTAAATGCCGATTTTTCCAGCGCGACAAAAGCGGATTATTCACGATGTTTTCGGCATGGTATAAAACCCGCGGAGAAATATTGGTTTTTACTCCATTATACTGGAGGACCGCCCGTGCTTCGTGAAAATGAAAAAAGGATACAATGCAGCAGGCATGTTCTGCATTCTTCAGGAGTACCAGACTATTGGTATTGTATTTCCTTTATTTCATATGTGTTTGGTGTAAATTCTAAACGTCTATTGAGATTATAGGCCTCGTCTAGTGATTGTTTCGACCAGCCCTATCATCTACCGAGCGATTTAATTGTTACATTGTTAACGGAGCTAGCATAACTTCAACATGAACGTTCAACTAACAATGCCCTAATTTGCTTTATTACGAACCGAAGTCGTGTGTGAATCTCATTTTTTTGTGCGTTTTTATGTGTTTGGGGGTCGACGTCGTTGTTCTCGCTCGTAGCCGCCGTCCAGTGCCTCCCTCTTCGGGGAAGACTTTGTTTGCGCTGGCCGAGGCTCCATGAATGCAAGTGCTGAAGTCCTCCCTTCCCCCCCAGTTCTCTGGCGAAACAGGAACAACTTCTTTTAGGAAAAAGAAAAAAAAGTTCCTGGAGTTTCAAGCGCCATGGAATTACTTTGTCCGCCAAGAGTTGTCCAGTGAGGCGCTGAGATTTGAGGGGGAAGTCTGGCGTGTGTAGTTGTTCTGTGCTTTACGTTTATTTGCAGAGTTTGAGCTTTGAAGATGTCTGTGTATATTTTAGGACGACTTCCTCGAGTAGGCCTGTGAGTAACTTGTGTGGCATTGTGTTGTCTTACCTTGCCAGGACCAGATAGCTACACATTGCAGAGAATGTTTCCAGGCTTGTTGTTTTTCTAAGCTTTACTGACATGACTTTTGACTGAAAAATATCCACAGGTACTACAGAGGAAATGTGTTTTAGTCAAAGGTCCATCTCGCTGCATGGGGAGATTTCTGAGCAAAGTTGCTTCTCCTAGCCTTAACCTAAGTGTCCCAAAGTGGATTATTTTCCTTTATTAGACATTTCACTCAGATATGGTCCAAATGCCTTCACATCTTGATTTGAGCTCATGTTGTGGTTGAAAAATGAGGACTTCAGCTGCTTTGTGTGTTACTGCTGTTGACATTTTTGTGCCATCCTTACCTGATGCTGTTGTCCAGAGTGACTTTAGAGTTAGGGTTGTAGTTTCTCTTTCAAGTAGCTGGGATTAAACTGTACACCTTCCTTTACAGGTCTTGGGTGTCCTCAATTGCTAGGCAACACTGCTGTCTGCCATCGAACATGGGTCTGCATAGACTTCAGGCAGATACATATTCATCTTTTCGATGGTCACCTCTTTGCATTGCCTTGGTGTGAGAAAAGTTACATTTTCTCTCCCACAGTTGATATTCTGACAAAGGAGGACATCCTCAAGGGTGCTTTTTTAGTGTGTCATACTCTTCTTTTATAGTCCCTTACACTGGTCGATGACTGAACTCTAAGCGAGTGTCTGGGGTTACTGTGGTTCCTAATGACTGAAGCTTTGTACTAGTCACTCTCTGCTACTTCTGTAGGTCTGCTCAAACACAAATGTTTCCCTGTATTTTGCTTGTTTGTTTCACTTGATGAGCCAAGTTCTATCTGTGTTTCAGGTGTGAATGACTTGTGGCTGTAGCGTGTCGTGAGTGGGCCAGGTTCCTGCACAGCCTCCGTGGCTGACTGGGAGGAGTCTAGAGGAGAGCAGACATCAGTGCCCAGGGGACCTGAGGCCTGGTTCTCCATATGAGGCCCTGCTGAAAGGGCAGGGGGGCTTCTGAGGTAACCCTGATCAGCTCGTTCTCTCTTCCTTTGTATATGAGTTTGTCATGCTACAGTTTCTAACATATACTTACCTTTAAAAAAAAACAAAATTTGGATTTTTTTTTTTACTAACTACTTGTAAATAGTCTTTCATGATCCTAAAGTTCTTTACTTTGCCTTTTACCTTAAAGCTTAGAATGCCAGTAAAAAAATAAAATAGATAAGAATCCATTATGTCGCAGCAGTATCGTAGTAATTGGTTTCATCGAAATTAGGCTGAAGTAGTGTAAAATGAGAAATAAAGATGTGTGTGGTTTCCATGGACTACCATTTCATGCTTTTTCCTCCTGGGAGTATTATTTGTGTTTTTTTTAAACTAACTTTTGTGGAATTATCAACTCACAAACATTTTTTTTGTGCTTAAGAGTAGTTCATGCCATATTGTGAAAGCTAAATGGGATTCTATTGTGACATTAAAGAAGTCAGTACTTTCTTATATCTGTCACTATCTCTTTGACATTTATCTATGGATTTACATACAGTGAGTTCTGGGTTGTGATTAGAGTGGCCTTGAATTGTAGAACAGTTACCCAGCACACAACGCCTTAAAGACAGACCTGCAGAGCTGAACTGCTCTGGACTATCAGTGCAGTGTTTGGTCTCAGTCTGTGATCTGTACAAGCTGAGGACACAACATGGTCCGGGTGTTCATCTTCAGAAGGCTGTCCACACTGTTTATTTATCTGCTATCTAATCTGAAGAGTGTTAACCAAAAACCACAGTGAGGTGAAGGATATGGAGAAATGGATATTGACGTAAAGTGGCAAAGGATTTATTTTCTCCTCTGTGTATAAGCCTCTCGTGTTTCTATGCATCTGTGTGCTTCATGGGTTTCCTAATTAAAACTTGCATGGCTTGTCTTGTGTTTGTGATCGAGTGATGTGTTTGAGGGCCTGTTTGTCTTGGAGTATGTGGCGGGAGGCTCTCCTCTCTATTAATTGAGTAGGTTAGGCTTAACTCACTGTATTTTTATTTTGTCAGCCTCTCTAAGTTTATTCTCATCTCTTATTTACAGTTGTTCACTAATAAACTGTAGTGGATTGAAATATGTTGCATTTTCTTCAGTTTACCACTAATGCACCTATTCTAAGACATTCAGTCACAATTAATTAAGGAATTCAAGTTCAACTGCATAATGACTCCTAATGTCGCAACAGTACAGTAATTATGTTGTGTTCCCCATGGAGCAAGGAAAAAACTGTATTTAGTATATGTGAGAGCAATTATTTAGCATGGATGTACAGTCATAGTCCTGCAGTTTACATGCAGTGTCTTTGGAACGTGAACATTAATGTTGAATTATCATTACTGTTCATGTGCTTTAAATACAAAAACTATAAGATGTAAGCATTTACTCATCTGGACAAGCATCTGTTTCTCTTCATGTGGAACTCCTTATCTTCGAAAGTCCAATTAGATTCTGATTGAAATAAGTATATACTAAATCACTAACCGTTTTTAAAAAGGGAATAGTCATCTCTTCGTGAATAATTTGCTGCTTCTTGCTCTGAATATTCACTGCATTCCAGATAATCTTTGTGTTGTCCTACCAAAATTGTCGTGCTTGAATTTGTATGTTGTCTTTGGTTTTGTGTTACAAAAGTCCAGGGACAATCATTAAAAATTAGCTCAGGATATAAATGATATCACTCTACACCACATGCAAATGCCTATACAAAGAAAAATCACACTGAGCCAAATTTGTAGAATATAGCAAATTAAATTGTCATTGTCATGTGCCTTTGCATTTTCCCTTCAGAGTACAATATCAAATTTTACAAACATCGTTCATATAGAATGTTTTTTTCCCTGCTGGGTGGATATGCATTTGTTTGAGATTTAAGCTAGTATTTAACAACTATAGTTGGCCTGTTATTTGTAATATTTAAAAAAAAAATCTACTTAGAGCTACAAATATGAATGTTGTTTTAGTAACAGCATTTCTTGTCTTTCTAGTGTAAACCGTTTCGGTCATTTGGTGAGTTTGTATGTGTAATTGAGTAGCTGGGGATGCTGCCCATACTGGATCCTCAGGGATATATGTGGCTGAGTCAGAATGTACCTATCAATCTGTTTTCATGTTTCACTGCTATGATTGACAGTTACGGCACAGGCAGACTGATCCTCCTCCCCTGAATGGGTCCTCTCTAACAGAGCCCTTCTGAGGCAGAAGCTAGAGGCTGCAATGACCTGCAGTCACCCCCAAATAAATGCTGCCAGGCTGAAGCCCTCCAGCTCGTAGTGATTTTTGTCACTGTTTGCCTAATTTAACATGGAACCATGACACAGTCTAACCATCATGGCTTTAAAAATGATCGTGTTTTTAAAATCAGTTCTTACAAGTCACTAGACGAGACACAAGCAGCGGCGGGTGATGGCACTCAGAAATAACCCAAAACTCTACACTGCACTCAGGTACAAGTGTTAAGTTGAGGTTTTCGGACACTAAACTTAATGGGATTTTTTTCCTCAGATTTCATAATCGAGGATGAGATTCCTGATATTTTTCACTGAGCCAATTTACCATTAAACTTGCTGCATGTGATGCATTTCACAGGGCGTGGTTTTAATTTGAAATCAGTTTGCTAATTTTACGATCCAGTGATAAGCATCCATCAGCTGTGTCAAATCGTCTTTATCAGATGTGCTTTGACTACACTCAAGTGTAAATGAGAGTAATTGTATCCAAAAGCTTCTGGTATGTCACATCCTTTATTCTCCAAGATGGCTCTGCTCTAGTGTCAGTTTGTTGCCCCAGACTCTAACCGTTGTGTTCTGTGCTTTCTGTTTTAGCTTACGCATGTCTTTCGCTTCTGAAGCTCTGTACTCACCCTTCTTTCTTGGAATGATTGGAATTGTCTGTCTTTTTGTGGCACTGACAATGTCACTTTTAAGCTGATATGACAAATTTGTGAGCGGACAGTTGCTTATGTACACTTCCAGCTGTTATGGCGAGTTGGAGCTCGGTTTGTGGTCTCTGCTGACTCCCTGAGGGGAATATCTGGCTTTAGCTGACAGACACAGTTAGTGACTAGTTTCTGTGTTTGTCATAACCCGGTAGTCGCTAACTGTGGCTGTCA
>JAPTYR010000015.1:22691762-22704976 GCA_029814505.1 Siphamia roseigaster | reverse complement strand
TTTCATGAAATTTTCAGGGAAGGTCGGAAATGGGGAGATCTGGAAATTATTAGATTTTGGTGAAGATCCGGAAGAGAAAATGTATATATTTAAATTTATAAACATTTTTAACTTTTACCTATTTTTTTCCAAAATGTAATTACATCTATTCTGGGTCATTGGCAGTCTATGAACCAAATTTGGTGTAAATTTGGGGAGGGGTCTACATCATTAACCACACCTCCCCTAGGGCTGGCTAACATAAGCTTGGCTGCCAATCCGCCCCTCCCACACATTCATACACTATTGTGAGTGATACTAGAGGCAAGGTGGATACAAAAGCATATGACCAGGGCAGACAAAATTCAAATCTCTGACCCTCTGGTTATTGCTGTACCTCCTGAGTCACAGCCTAAAGACTAAAATCACATCAAAATGACAATAAACCAGTTTGCCTTTGTATAGCTGGAGTGATGGGATTTTCCATAAGCAATAACCACATTCATCTCATGCACATCTGGCTGTAGCCACACTGTATAAACATATTGCCCTTTGCTAAAACGTGTGTGTGTGTGTGTGCCGTTTCTCATGTCCTATCTGTTGCATTTGTTTTCTGTTGTAGTCATCCGATATCTATTCCATATAGGAATCGTTACATCCATTCATAAGTTGTAGACCTATAACTATTCTTGGAGCAAATTCCAAATGTGTTTTTCCTCTAAATTTAACCTTTTTAGAAGAGATTTATCACTAATTATTTAATCCGCTGTAGTTTTCAGTGAAAATCATGTTTTCCTACATTTACTTTCCTTGTCATTTAAATGTTCTCAAAAGATCAGAGTAAATTCAAAGATCTTTGTCAGAATAGAGAAATCTGAATTCCCCGTTATAATTATTTGATTGTAAAAACAAGTGTCTAAAAACACTGCTACCTGATAAACTACATGGGTTTTATCAGTGACCCAAGGTTCAAGAGAAGGATAGTGTTTTATGTTCACTACAGTACCTCTGATGGGCCAAATGGATCATATCTGATACTGTTGAAAAGCAGATAAACTGCCTTTTACCTGAACTGTATTTTACCTCATTTACTTAAATGTATCGATAGGATTCATGGTTTGAAATCATTCAACATTTTAAGTCAGTAGATGATTGTGGTCACTGGTAGGGTGACGGGTCAACTCGTCCCACGGTTAATTCAGCCCATATAAAATAAGGTCACCTCGACCCACGGTTAAGGTTACCGCGAACAAATGAGGAGCACAATGAAAATACAAAATAAAAAAATAAACTCATAATAAACAAAGTGGGACCGAATTAACCAAGGGGCGAGTTGACCGCCCTGAGGGACAAGTTGACTTGGCCGAGTTAACCGTGGGACGAGTTGACTGTAAACCGCTGGTAGGTGTTCAGGTCTTTGAGAGACTGTAAATCTCACAAAGGCTACACTTTTGGTTTATTCTTAACTTACAGTAAAGTTGATTAAACCTAGAATATAATGTATTGTTGTATATCTTTTTTTTTAAATATTTTTTTCTGTTTTTGTTAGCTGGTTTTGCAATTACTCCTATAATGAGTTAATTTTCAGTCATTTTTGCTGCATACATCATAATTCATAGTGTGTAATTGGTTACATATTTACAAGGCTCCAGTAAGTAGCACATACTGGTAAACCGCTTTCTATTGTAGTGTTTGTTGAATGCATCTACAAAATATTAAATCTATAGCAAAATCATACTAAAAGCTTTTCATGGTGTTTGCGAATACATTATGGACCGATGGACATCCCTCTTAAACTGCAAATGCATTCACTGTAACATACACACAATTGAATTTGTTGTGTGTGCATTTTTCTACATTCATCAGCTAAAAACCACTGAAACATGACTTGTCAGCTGTTTTCTGCAGGTTGGTTAAACTTATCCTAACATCACAGCTCATTTTTTCTTATCATTTGCTGGTTTATAGTAGTCACACTGACCCACTGCCGGGCCAAAGATCAGACAACTAGAATGTTTCTGTTTTCATAGAAGTACAGCCTGTCGTTTATAAAGAATGCAGGGCAGATAAAGAAAGAGGCCAATTATCTTATAAATTTGAGAACATAACATGAGAACAAAATTGTTATATGGCATGGGTTTGTGCATTAATTGGAAAAAGGTACAAACATATCTTCACTGTCACCTGTAGAGTTTGAATGATTTTGTTTTCAGACACATTTCTCTTTTATTCCTATAACTATAGCCTTAACCAGGTACGTTAATTATATTCCAAGTCCCACTTTATCAGGAATAAATAATATTGCCACAAACATGTCATAAGGTAAAAATATTTTATTCCAACTTTAGTGTATTGCGTACAATTCTGAAAGTCACTGTAAGTATTGCAGTCATCAGTCAGTGCACATGTACACATTGCGGCGTTCTTGTTTTCTTGTTTTTTTTTTTTTGTTTTTTTTTTTTACCACAGTTCTTTTGTGATGACTGCAGCCAAAATGAAGTCTTGTCTGTATTATCAGGCAAAGTGAGAAAGGAGCAGAAAATGTGACCTATTTTACGGGTTAGATGAATGTTTCACCTCTAGTCTACTCAGTATTTCCATTGCATTGTGCCAGGATTATAATTTTACATCCTTCTACTATCAGATAGGCTCTCTCGGCAAGTGAAAACCTTCAAGATGAGCTATGGGCTGAAAATGGCATGTTTTGCCAATGACCCATTTCTTTTTGTGCCATTTTGCACATATGCCATTTGAGTACTTACATCAGTGGATAGAAGAAGATGCGATAGTGGTTTTGGAGCTGCTGTAGAAATAGTGTTGTAATACAATGGACTCCATGACCAGCGATTCAGTACCCATCAGCCGAGGGGAATTGTAATTGTTTTGTCTTTCTGTCCATTCAACGGCATAATTACATTATGTGAAGAATGCATTGATACATCTACCCCAAATTTATACTGTGGATCCAGCTTGACATGGTGCAGAAGGCTATAGAAAATAGGTGACCATGACCTACTTTTATTTTCAAGGTCAAATGGCTTTGTGCCATGCTGTTATAATTGCTGAGTACTTTCATAGCAAAATGTAATAAGTTTAACACCAAGACAATCTAATCTAAATTATAGGGCGTTAACTTTTAACTCGCACTATATTTGGCCTGCGGATATTAAAAGTGTGCAACACATTGTGTTTGTGTGAATATACATGTTATAAATATTCCATTCTCCCTTTACTTTCTGTCATATCCCCTAAATTAGTGGTTCCCAAGTACGGTCCTCATGACCCAGTGTCCTGCATGTTTTAGATATTTCCCTCTTCCATCATGCTTGGAAGTCATTACATAAATATCAGGCTTCTGCAGAGCCTGATCATTAATTGAACCAGGTGTACTAGAAGAGAGAAACATCAAAAAGATGCAGGGCACTCGTAGCCTGGCCGCGCCATACCCCTACAGCAAAGCTGCCCCGAGAGCAAATGCAATTTGCGGCCACTAGGGGCGTCTAGATTTCTAGGCTAGGGCACTCGCCCAATCCCAAATGGAGCACTACATGACTTGTAGGCTGGAGCCCTGAGCCCCTGATGACTAAAGGATATCACCTGCGTGAGGGATCGAGTGTGAGAGGCTGAAAGGGCTCGAAATGCTTTAAATAGGAATGGGACAGTACTTGAAACCTGTACTGCAAGGAGACATTTAATTTAATTTATTTGGATCTCCATTAGCTTTGTTTTAGGCCATTGCTATTCTTCCTGGAGTCCATACCCAACACAGTAGTCTTTGCGCTACAATACAACAATTACAAAAACACCCACACGCAAAACAATCAATCAATCACAAAATGACAACTAAAAACAAAACATTAGTCACAGTTACAAAACCAAAACATCCATATAATACAGGACCTAGTTCAAATAACAGTCACTTCCAAAAATTTTGTTTTTAGCATAGTTCTTAAATGGTCAAATATATTTTATAGTTATATGTCAACATGATCAGTCATTTAACCCTTTCATGCATACTGGTCACTACAGTAGACAGCTGTTCCACAGCTGTTATCTTGTATATTCGTGGGTTATGCATCATTCAACACACTACAATTTATACCATTTCTGTAACTTTGCTGTCCTTGACGAACAAAATAATCAAAAAGTTGTTTTTTGTTTTTTTTTGTATATTATCTCCATGAAGTAATAAGTAACAGTATTAGAGTATGTTAAAATGTGAGAAAACCTCATCAGATTAGCTGAATGACTTTTTAAATTCGCTTTCTGATTGTGGGTTATAAATAAATACATGTTTCTTTGCTTCAGAAATTTAACACATGTTGTCCAGCTGAGTGGATATTTTTGTAATTCCAGGGAAAATGGGTTGATAAAAAAAAAAATCACATTGTGTTTTTCAGGCCTAAAGAATAAAAACACGCAGGAAAGAAATCTTGACTAAGGATCTCGTAATTCGTGCATGAAAGTGTTGAGCATTAACAGATACTCAGCATTTATTTCTTCCAATAAATACTCTTTCAGTCATTGTTTAAATCTATATTTGTTATTTTCTTGGATAATTTGGGTTAGGGTTAGACTGTTCCATATCACTGTGGCACCATTGCAGTACTTTTCTTTTTTTTGTTTGTTTGTTTTCACTTTAGATGAGTGAATTGAACTTCACGACCAATTAAAACCACAAAACAAATAGGATGGTGACAGAAGATAAAAGGCTGCTCGTCAAAGATCCAGGGCTTCAATATTGAGAAACATGTTTCACTCCGTATGTTATGATGTTGTCGGCTTTCCGTCTGTCAGTAAACTCCGTGTTTCACGTGATACCGCTTCGTTTTATTGGTAATTCTTAGTGAAAGTCACCATCGATGCGGACTTACCGAAAGGGGTCATAAAGGGCTCAAAAATGGCTGCCTTCACCCCTTGATCACTTGCGCATTTGCAATTGGGACACTGCCGAATCCTCGAGCCCCTCGCGGAAGCAACCCCTGTGGGTGCTCAAGTGTTCCATTTGGGTTTGGGCCACTGGGTCATGAGGACCAGACATGGTAACCGTTACCCTAAACTGTAAACATTAAAGCTTTATAAATTGTAACAAGTTAAGAATGTCTGTGGTGCTGGCATCTCCTGTTCTTAGTTTGTTCCCTTTTGTAATCAAGTGATTCTTCATTTCTGTGGTCCTCTGCATTGACATGATGGTATCAAATTAGGGCCTAGATGTTTATACTTTGTAGCAAGTGAGTTTATCATACAAAAACAGAATTATTATTATTATTTTTTTTTAATTATGACACTTCACCAAACATCCTGTTTATTTCTGACTTTATTTCAGGGTCTTGAGCACACGATTTCATCACCTTACTGCTAAATAACAAGCCAGTCTTAACGTGGGATGCAGTTCTTTTGTGCACATCAGCAGGTTTTCCTCTTGGATTTCTCTTATCATTTTGCCCTTTTATTTATTCACCTTTTACCTTCATAAGACTTCACAGCTCAACGATGCACGATGAAGGTTATTTTTACTGCTTCATTTAAGACCTCATATGTTGTCAAAAAGCAGTTGCAGTTATGTCTGAAAATAATGAGCTTTTTAAAGTGTCATCTGGAGAGGCCTGTCTCTGGCTGATTGGTGTTGCAGAGAGCAGTAAGCAGACCCTCAGAGTCGCGTTCATGTCACAGAGTGGGCTTACTCAGTGCTCAGCCGCCAAGGACAGTATAATGGTTTCCTGTCTCGCAGTCGCTGTGTCATCAGTTCCAGCAGACAGATGGCCTGACGGCTTACTTTTGCTGACCAGCCATCCATTGCTGTTTCACTCTCCATTTTAAACCCAATTACCATGCCGTGTACTCTTCACATATAATGGGTAACCTACAATAGTCCTATGTCAACCTGTTACTATAAACAGTAATAATGTTCTGGAGCTCTGTGTTAAATATTTCAGATTTATAGTAATGTGCTGTAATGTTTCTGTGTGGGTAATGCTGGAATCCATAATCAGTGTAATTAATATAATGAAGATAATATACAATTGTTTTTTTCAGTTTCTGTTCACATCTTGTTTTTTTTTTTTTTTGTACAGAGGTGATAATCACATGTACAGACCCCTGTAAACAATGCATCTTTAGCTCCCCCCTGTGGTATAGGTTTTAATTGTGGATCACACACTCTTCCAGTGTAAAATGAGGATGTTGGACTTTAGTCTTACTGTTACAATGTCTGTGTTACTTGTTGTATTTGATGTATAATATGTAGCATAGTATACTGTTATATGAATCCGCATTTAAAGAAAACATTGCTTGATATGAAATGTTTTCCTTTCTTTTTCTCAGTCTGGAGCTCTTGTATCTGGGAGGTAACCTCATCACAGCTATTCCTCCTGAAGTGGCTAATCTTCCCTACCTTAGCTACCTGGTCCTATGTGACAACCGTATCCAAAGTGTTCCTCCACAGCTCACCAGGTAATTGCAGCACCCACATAGACAACATTTCTGGTCTAACCTGCTGTATACAACATTTACAGATTCCCACTCGTGATTTTTGTAGCTGTCTTGCTCTGTTGCAAATCACACACAATATTTTCATTAATTTGAGCAGTGTTTGGGTTTGTATTCTCAGCTATTTATTCATTGAATTTGTTGTATTTTGGTATGTATTGTTTTGTGGACATGAAAATACAAATATATGTTCCACAGCCCTGAACTGAAACTTGAATTTACACAATATAGGATTTGTCTGCTGATAGCGGTGTGTTTCTACTATCATGGATTGCAAATACAAAATGCCTCTCTTTGTCACTCTAGACTCCACTCACTGCGATCTTTAAGTCTCCACAACAACTTGCTCACATACTTGCCCAGAGAGATCCTCAGCTTGGTGCATCTGCAAGAACTCAGTCTCCGAGGCAACCCACTGGTGGTGCGCTTCGTCAAAGAGATGACCTATGACCCCCCCTCACTGCTGGAGTTGGCAGGACGTACCATTAAGAGCAGAAATATTCCCTACTCCCCCACTGACCTGCCCTCAAACCTGTTGCTCTATCTGAACCTGGCCAGCAAGTGTCCAAACCCCAAATGTGCTGGTGAGAAAACGATATTCACTGTCCTTGTATGCTGTGTTTTGTGTCTGACATATAAAGAACCTGTGGATGATCCATTCTAAAGCTGGTGATACATACAAGAATGTTAATCATACACAGCAAGTCTGTATTCATGTAGGACACGTTGTGTAACGCAGCGTGTGATGATAGAAGTGTGCATTTGCAAATTCTGGTGGAAAAGAAATCGGGGTATGAAGCAATACATTATGAATATATAGGAAACACACTAATTAGGCAAATTGGTTTATGTTGTTTTACTCTTTAAAATGGAACTACGCAATTTAAAACATGTCCTTGTGGTTTACACAAACTTTAAATATTATGCTTGGGTCTGAACTCTTCATTCATTAAATTCCATAGGCCCATGTTCAATACTATTTCTGAGGAATGACACAAGAAAGGTCATTTTGAGCGCTGGGTCTTTAAATGCAAATGAGCATATACAAATAGGTCAGGACAAACGTCCTGCTCCTCAAATGGAAGTCTGTGAGACTTCAGGAGGTAAAAAGAATAAATAAATAAATGACCATAAAGTTTTCCACTTCTGCGGGGGTGGACAGAATCCACTACCCTGTTACCAGATTAATAGTATCAAAACGGACCGAAACAAACAACGAACAACACCTATCATACAAACTGGAAAAAATGGGGTGTTCCTAAAAAGGCCTCAGTCTGTATAAAAGTAGTGCTGGAGCATCCTTTGGCACCATACCGCTGTCAGCATTACATCTGATGAGTCAAAAGTTTAGAATAAAGTTTGGTTTCAAAATGTATTCCAAGATTTCTGTGCTTTAATTTTACAGTACACGGAGATATTAAATTGGGTTAGGATCATTTTCACTGCATTGTGTCAGTGACATTGGCGATGGAAAAATGTGGCTGTTCAAAACTTTTTGACTGGTAGTATAAATTACAGACATCATTTTCATAAGTCTACTCTCCCCATCTAAAAATCAACTACATCTACAATCTGTGGTTCTACAGGTCATAATTATTGTAATAATGTTTTAAGGTTGTGTACATTGTCTTTGTGAGATAAACAAAGATTTGTACAACTGTTATTCCACATGTTCGCGATTATCAAATTTAAGATTATTATATCCTATGTCGATCAATGCTGTTGTTTTATATATCAGCCAATATATCGGTTATTGGCTAGAATTAGGTATCGGCCAACATATCAGATATCCGCTTCTTATAGCCCCCAATATCGGCTTCAGCCCCATAAATCCCATATCGGTCGGGGTCTAGTCATCAGAGAAATGTTCGTTGGAAGTCTTGACCTCATATGTACAAATATCCTGATGTAACTACTTATGAAATGTAACAAATTAGGAAGGAATTGAAACGGGTTGTAGAAATCCACTCAAATTTGTGGGAATGAATGTAAGCATAGCTTTGCAGCACCTGGAGCATTCAAATTCAATTTCTATGACCTGCGAGGGTCCAAATACACAAATAAATGTACCTAATAAAAATGGGTTTAGCAAAATATGACCCCTTTAAGCGTACAGAAACTTTGGGTTTAATTGACAAACAAGTCCTGCTAATACTGAAGTTAACCACTTGTTGTTGGACACAATATTTGTATATCAGGTTAGTGAGCTTCCTCTCTTCCCTATTCTCACAACTGGGATGTTGTGGCTTACTTTGAAACAGAACTGCTATAAAGAAGTACACGTTTACTTTTTCCTTAGTTTGACAGAAAAGTGCCAGGCATTAATATATCATACAACCCATATTTTGGAAATTAAATCTTACATGACATGTTTTTATTCTGTCTGTAGGCTGCATATGACAATACCTTGAAAAAGAATTGGTAAAAATTGGGCATTGCAGAGCAGTGAGACTCACAGCTGTGCTTTTCCTAATCCTTCAGGTGTATACTTTGACTCGTGTGTGCGGCAGATTAAATTTGTGGACTTCTGTGGGAAGTACCGGCTGCCCCTCATGCACTACCTGTGCTCCCCTGAGTGCACCTCTCCATGCAGCTCCAACCCACAGAGCGATGCCGAGTCGGAGGATGAGAGCAGCGTGCCAGCGGACCGACTGCAGCGGGTGCTTCTGGGATAGTGCAACACAACACAGAGCAGCCTTTGATTGTCTGCCAGAACCATGTCAATCTGTCACAGTGTGTGGCTTTTTTTTTTTTTTTAACGAAGACCAACTGTCAGGGTTTACAGCATACACACATTTTAGTTTTACCTTACAGACATTTAAAATGCACAGAATGTGGCCTTGGAAACATTATTTCAGCATTATAATAAAGGTTTAATAAGGTTTATTAATGGTCTTTTGTTCCTCTCTCCTCACAAGTGTATGTGCAGAGGAATCCTCATATTTCCCATGTAGCCATGGAAGTGCTTGTACAAGGAACAAAATTGTGTCCACTCTCTTTTTAGGCCAGTTATTCATTTTACATTTAATGCATTGCATTTTTTGAAGGATTTCTAAAAGTGTTTTCTTGTGCAAGACTGTTTGAATTTCTCAACACGTGAAAATCAAAAATGCTGTGCTATCTTAACAAGTAAGTCTTAGGATCATTTGAAAGATGTCAGCAGTAATGTTGAACTATGGTACTGCATGCTTCTGATAGAGTAGACTGAGATGACCTTATTTCATTATCTAGTTGTGCAGTAGTTGTTGACAGTCTGGCTCTCACACAGTGATAAAAGACCACTTTGGTAGTCTGTTGGTGTTTATGCAGACCCATGGTTTTACCATGATGCTGTGGTTACTGTAGGTTAACCCAGATTATGAATTATGTGGCCAAGTGGAACAATGCTTTTTCAAGTTTACTGACAGGAAGTGGATGAGGGTGGACCAGGGAAACCCATTCAATGTGTTAGTACGAAAACAATAGCTATTCAGCAAAACACAGTGGCAGCCTCCATGTTTATGTTCAGGACCTTTGGTTATTCTCTTGACATAAACGTATAGATGTGCGTATGCAGAGCACACCGAAGCTATATGAGTAGTCAACAGCTTTGTTGAATTTTCTGCCTGCAGCAAAAAGTACTGCATGATTTTGAAACCTGATGAAAGGGTAGAACATGGGCCAAAGAGGAGCCTGTTAATTTATGGAGCAGATCCATGAAAAGGGGGTGAACTTGGATCTGTTTCTCTTGCTTTTTCCATCATTGGAAAGAAGACAATGGTGCTTTATTGAGTGCCTTTCTAGTCTGTGTCTTAACTATCACAGAGACAGAAACGTCCCTCAGTTCCAACAAGGAAGTGACGTTATCGGTTTGGTACCATATCTGCTTAGTCACTGAACTTGTGTGATGGTCTGGGAGCTTTCACAGCCACCCAGGGTGAAGTGTGTCCATTAGTGAGCAGGAGAACTCTTTCCTGACCTCACAGTAGACTTAAACATTTAGAAAACAAAGGAATGCTCCTTTATGTTACAGTAGCATCTATACTAGAGCCTTTGCTAAGTGCCTTACTAATGACTGCTAATGCTACCGCACAGAGACTAGGGAAAAAATGTGATCTATGCACCCTGAAATGTGACAATTAACATGATTTATGAAATCATTTAAGTGATTTTGTATTATCTAAAATCACTAAAGTAAAATAACATTTTGTAACAATATAAACTGATTTTATATAAATCCTTTCCGAATTGTAAAATGCAAAATATGAGCCTTGGAGAACAGATGGTAAATAGGAAATATATGGATATATCTATATTAATTGTATGTAATTGTACTTTCCCCTTTCAGATGATGTAAGTAGACTGTATATAATAACAGTAACACATTGATTTTAATATTTTTGTCTTTTCCCTGTGTGATCTAAATAAAGTGATAATATAAAGAATTGTTTATTGTCCTTTTATTATTTTAACATGGGCAGATGCTTAAGGTGAAATATTTCAATGCATGTGCATTATTCATGCACAAAAGGTGTAGCGTGTTTCAGTGTTTGTATTACATGAACCAATTCATCTATTCTGTAACTTGAATGAACCCAGGTTTAATTTGCATATGAAGGTAAATTCATTATCAAAGCTGAATAGTGAGAAACCATGGTGGATTCCGCTTCGGACAATCTGTTAATCCTTGAACATCACCTGCCAAGAGCCTGTAACTACTTTTTCCTTTTCTATCATTTCTTTTCAGCTTTTGTCACTACCTCAGCGTCTCATTAAATGTCCCCTTTTTTACTCTTTGTTTCTTTCAGCTTGTCTGGCATGGATAATGCTTAGAGTTTCACATTTTATTTGTTTTGAATGGTCTTTGACCGTGTCACAGCTGGTTTCTTCACTCATTTTCACTCTGTCTCTTTCAGAACATGTATGTATGGGACCTTGCAACAAAAGCAGGTACCAAGGAAACTGTCGTGGACTGTGTGGATTAATGTTACACCCAAAGCTTATGTTGGTGTGTCCACAAACACTGTTGGCATGTTTTCTGAGTTCCACTAGAGCAGGGGTGTCAAAGTCCGGTCCTGGAGGGCCGGTATCCTGCATGTTTTAGATATTTCCTTCTTCCATCACACCTTGAAGCCATTATGTCATTGTCAGACTTCTGCAGAGCTGATTATTAACCCTTTAACCCCTGATGCATTCTGAACGGATAGTTTTGTTTAAGTATTCAGAAAAATTCAACCGTTTTCCTTTATTTTATTTCATTTTATTGTATTTTATTACTGTGTTTTGTTCATGGAACAGGTGTTAAAAAGCAACTGATTTAGAAAAAGGCAAAACTAAAACTACTGAGACCAAATTCCAATACTAGTTATTATTTCTTTTTTTTACTGTTTTAGTATTTTTATTTTTATTTTTTTTGTTAATTTTTGCATGTTATTTGTAATTTTCTAAATATCGATTGGTTTTCGTTCATTTTGTTGCTTATTTTGTTTACTTTTCTACATTTTGTTTTTTTAGTTTATTATTAACTAAATATATTTTTCTTTTCTTTAATTTTGTTCCATTTGCATCTTACTTTGTTCATTTTACTTTTTATTGTGTTGGTTTATCATTCATTTTTGTTCATTTTGTTGCTTGTTTTATTTAATTAAAATTTTTTTTTTACTGTGGAATTTTCTGAAGTTTCAGGAGTTAAAGGGTTAACTGCATCACATGTAATGGAAGAAGAAGGAAATATCGAAAACATGCAGGACACCGGCCCCTTGAGGACTGGGGTTTGACACATGTGACACTAAACAGACAAGAGGGCACAGGCTCCGCCCACTGTCGCTGCCAACATGTATCACCAGCCAAACCAGTCTGTAAAGGGGAAAGGATGTGTGGGGGGGTGAGGGGGTGGTTTAAGTGACATGACTGTGTTTATATATGAGAGTGCATGAGGCACAATTGTACTGTCTGATGGGATTTCACGCTTGTTCATGTACAGTGGAATTGGTGCCAGGCAGTCAGATGTGTTGACGGTAATGTACAATGACTAACAGAAGCCGACTCTTAAGCCCCGTCATTCACCAATCCCCGACTTACCGCACACTGTGCTTCCCGCAGCCCTCAACAATGACTTCTCTTGTGAAATGTGGGGCAAAGTATCTATCAGTTGCTAATGAGTGAAGTCTTTCTTTTTGTATTTCTCTTACTCACGGTTCAACACCCCCACGAGGTTTAACAAGACAGGAAACTGTAACTTAAAAGAGGAAGTACATTTCTGGTCCATGTTTGCAGTGGCATTTTAGATTTGATAGTAGGTGCTACAGAAACCCCCTCCTTTTCCAGCCTTCACTGTAACAAAGATCTGGTTTGATCGACAAATAAAGAGTAGAAAGTCCCTAAAATATAAGAGCTTTACAGACAATTTAATCTTTCCTTGTCGTATCAGAGGAAGGGACAGGCAGGGCCAGAAAACACACTGGCTTACCAAAATCCCCAAATCCCAAATGTCACTTTTTAAATATGTATTTCAAAAGAAAAAAAAAAAAAAGCCCCTTGTGTTAGAGGGACTTATGGATTTCACCCATTTCAGGTCAACGGGGTCATGATTTTAAATGGGAATGAATCTTAGGCCCCGAGGATGTATTATCCCATCTTTGTATTTAGGTTTCTATTCCTATAGAGCAGTGTTTCCCAACCTTTTTTAAACCACGGCACATATTTTACATTAGAAACATCTCAAGTCACACCACCAAACAAAAATGGCACAAAAAGTAGATTTATTG
>JAPTYR010000015.1:22172150-22188137 GCA_029814505.1 Siphamia roseigaster | reverse complement strand
CCCCGAATAAAATTCTCTTGCGTATTTCCCTTAAGATAACTTAGTTTAGCCTCAAACAGATGGGATATATTTGTAATATTGCCAGAATTCTCCTATAAGGCTACACACAGCACTGGGAAAGAAACTATTGGCAGACCAAGTGGTAGAACATTTGATAGAACGATAGCGTCTGCCAGATGGAAGGATAAAGACCAGAGGCAGAGTGACCAGCAGGGTCGTTTACAATACCGAAGGAACGGAACAGAAGCCTAGACTAGATCTGTACAAGATATGAAGATCTGGCCGGTCAACACCAGTGGTCCTACAGGCAGAACGGATGACTGTTTAGCTATTTTCAATCCTGTACATTTGGATTACTAAACAAGATTACAAATGCAACAGTTTTTTTCAAATGCATTTTTAAATTTCTATGGAATGTCCTTTGCAGCGGACACTATTTTTTTCTTTAATAAAGCTGTGAAAGTTTTGTCCCCAAAAGAGGACTCAGAGTCTCAGGAGGTTAAAGTTGTCTGAAAACATTTTTTCCCACTACTGTAACAGCGTATATTAACCTTTTTGTACATTTTATTATAAAGAGACAGTGAACCGAACACTGCTCCTTCACAGACACAGAGGTTTTTATTCTATATACAATATATTGGAGGATAATCCTGTTAAAAGCTTGTGTGCAAACTTGAAAATATCAGGAAATACACAGTAAAGTAATACAAAATACAGTACGTACCTCTCTTTTATCCAACTGTGATGCTGTTAAAGGTTTTTTAGATTTTATGCACACAAAGTAAGGTCAAGCTTCACTTGTTTATGCAGTCTTATTATTTGTATCATGCAAAAAGCACACAGGCGTTAAATGTGTCACATTAGCTCGAATCATTGAACCACTTACTGTACTTTGGCAAAAACCCATGATAACTATTAAAAGAACCAATAAATAGTGACAGAGGAGGAGGCCTATAACATGAGGATAGAAACCATTACAGATGTGGCAGATGGGAGGACTTTTCTCTGCCAGCTGGTCTGCATACACATACTGCATGTGCGTGTGTTTTGTGTTTACTTACTGAGGGTCTCCACAGTGATGATTTTGTCTTTGCAGAGACGCTGGCAGGTTTGATTGTCTGCCAACCGCCCAGAGTTGAAAAGCCGGCACTCAATACACTCCCTGGAACGAGAAGAAGACGACTTGGACTCAAATTTTCTTTTTTCACCTTAAGGAATGTGCTGCAAACCTCTACCTACACCAGGAATACCCACATTATTACACTCAGAAAGAGTCGTCTGGACTAATAAAACAAAACTATTGCTTTTATATTTGTTGATTTGCCATGATTCTGACCTGTATCATATCTTCATTTAAATTGCAACAATGACTATGATTAGATGTTTTCTGAATACATATAAATGGCAAGAAGTGTCAAAGGATGAGCCACAATAAATGAAGCAATAAAAGATTTAAAAAAAAAGGAGGCGAGATTCAATGAAAGAACTCAAATAAAATGGTTCTGTTAAAGAAATCCTTCACCTCAGGCTTGTGTTTTGACTGAGTTTTAATTAATGGTTTGGGGTTGGCTGTCGAAGACGTCCACATTTCAGACCAGGCTGTGGCATTTTTCAGTTTGGGAATGGCTATTCAAGACTTGTTGTTGTAAGGATGTTTGTTATTTTTGGTTTGGGTGCGTCAGCTGTTAAAAATGCACCACTGCGCTGCATTAAAACCGTAGAAATGCAATGAAATGAACAGCAAGCAGACTGTGCAACACGCAAAACTGCAGTCAGTGATTTCAATTACCGATGTGTCACTGCTCAACAGCGAACAATGCCCAGACAGTCGCAGCATGTTAAGTCTGATGCTCAAGCGTAAATTTCCATGTTTTATTTTCCTTGATAATGAACTGTTGATGTCATGTCACTGGTTGTATCATTCTAAGCCCCGACAACTGATGAAGTAGCAATGACTTGACTCTAAACTCGATTCTCGTCAGAGGTCAAAGGTTGTTCCATTTAGAATGTGACTGCCTTGGAAAACACAATCCATGTGTACGTAAGGAGGCCCGTTGAGAAGGAACAGCAGTTACTCAGTCATCACAGAAGGCAGCTCTCTTTACTAGATGTCTGAGGCATTTAACCCCAACCTCAGAGAATCTGGGCTGCCACAGTGACTGATGCGGCTTCAAACAGAGGAGCAACCGTTTTATTCCCGAGGGTCACAAATGGCATGAGAGTTATCTGTACAACTCTGTTACGACGTCCGCATCAAAGCGTAAATAAGTCGCTAAATAAGTGAGGTATGTGAGGGTTTGGACGATGCTTTCCTACTTGATGTGACCTTTTCTCTGGCTGCCTGATGGATGGTGTCTTGCCACCGACAGATTGGAGTCAGAGGAATGTGGGAAATCATTCAGATTTCCTCAAAAATGAACTCATCCACCTTTTCCATCAGCAAACATAGGCAGTTCAATCATAGTAATCGACCCATATAGATTTTTTGGGGGACGATACGGATTTATTTATTTATTTTCACATCAGTCTTAGCTGATGCTCGATATTTCTAAACTGATAAGAGTTTTTTTTCCCTATTAGATGATAAAAATGTCAGAAAATCTTCTTTACTTAAAATAAAATAAAAACATTGTGAAAGTAAACCTAACAAAAATATTACTACACAAAAAAAAAAAAGAAATTTCAGTGTGGACAGCAGTATCTCCAGGAACACAGAGTTACTGTGAACTTTCCTGTCAGCAAATCATGGCAGAGGAGAAAAAAAAATCATATTAGCCAATGGAATAGGTTGATACCGATACAAGAAAATTGGTTTAACATTATTCAACAATGCATTTCCACTGCATAGCAAAAATTCTCATCTTGAAATGGGATATCAGTAGGTTTGAAGATGCTAAATTTATTACTTTCAGGGTTCACGCACATGTTTCAAGGTCAAATTCAAGCACATTTTTTGCATTTTTTTCCACCACTGCACCTTATTTCTGGGGTAAAACAAATCCACAGTAATTCATAGACTCATGACAATTTCTTCACTTTGTTGTAACAATGATGTACATTGTATTATGCTATAGATATAGAAAATCAAGTTTCATAATACAGCAAAAAGTTTAGAAATTAAAGCAGAACACAAAGTTTTATCCAAAAAAAGGGTAAGTTAAGTGCTGTTCATCAGGCACACTTGCAACAACACAAAGGTTAAGATAAAAATATCCTTGAGTCGACCTGACAGCACCCACTAATTTTATTTTTAGACAAAGTTTTATTTTTCAAAAGGCGTCAGCTCTCTATAAGTAGCTTTGGCTTGCCATCTAACCCGGCAGAATTAAATTAAACATAAATCAAAACATCACATCGCAGAATTCTAACTGCAAACACTTAAAACTAAAATTCAAATACTCTTCAAACCTTAAAAACAAACTGGAATTCAAGCATTGTTGAGGATTTCAAGCGCCCCATATGATTACCCTGTACTGTTTTCTGATCAAATCTGAGACTTTACATTCAAAACAATAACAGTACAAGAAAAGTTACTGCCTCAAAACGGTCTTAAAAATGTTTCAATCCAGCCAACGTTACATTTACATTTCTCAATGACTAATGTTTCCGCTAATGACATCCAAGTTGCTGAAGCTTGACATCTTGTTTCTTTTAAACACACAAACAGACTCATCACACAGACCCAAGGACTCAGACACGCACACACACATCCCTTCCCCAAACGCCTCAGGATAATTTTTGATTCCTTTTTTGTTATTCCTTGTGCCAACCTAGTGTTTACTTGAAGAAAAAAAAATCCACTATGAATTATCATGTACTGTGTTCATGTACATGGTCATGTATGTGTTTGTAACTTTTGTTTACTGTACTTCTAAATTCTTGGCAGTGGCGGCGCCTTTTAATTGGCAGAGGCTCACACTAGTTTTGAAGGAACTGTGCAAACATAATTTCATTTGATGTGTTGTAACATACTGAATGTTTTGTTCTGCTGTGACACGTCAAATGACAAGAAACTTTCATTCATTCATAAACCCCATCCACCCATAAATGACTGATTTACTTTACTCATTCTAATCTCAGTTTTCCTAAAATACACTCAACAAAAATATAAATGCACAAAACTAAAATGGTGAGATGAAATGGATAATCATGAAATATGCTCAGGTTGATGGTTTATTTGTGAATTGAGGGATTTGTTTTAAACATATAAACGTATAGTGGTCTAGTTTCACTTGGCTGCTCCCTGTCAGTATACTCAAAGGTTCAGTTTTTCCAACTCTAACACTCATGGAGAATGAAGGAGTGGTGGTCAATCTGCATGACCAATACACTGACACTCCTTACAGTCTAGGCGATAAAAGAACAAACCAAAATGTGAATTTCTTTCACTTGTCAACATGCCACAGATGTCTGAAATCATGAGGGAGCGTGCCATGAGCTTGTCGGTAACAGAAGTTGCAGTACGCCTGAATGTGCATCATTCCACTGTTGGTGTCAGAGAACACACTTCAGAGACACTGGTAGCCGTAGGAACCGCCCACATGACCACCAACCACCTGTTACCACACCCACTCAGGATCAGCACCTACTCTAGTTCAATACATGAAATTAAATTCATATTCTTTCATGCATTTATATTTTTGTTTAGTGTAGTTTCGTGCATTTATTTTTTTTGAGTGTATTAAAAAATAATTTGACGAAATTCTTTATGTGGATTTCCAAAGCAAATATTGGAATAGCCTTCAATCCATCTGTAGATTTTTTTTAAGACCTTCCAGTGCCAGATTTAATCATTAATTATCAATTTTATGAATAATTAAAGCCTTGATGTAGGAGAATCAGATTTAGGACTTCAAGATTTCAAACTCTTTAGGGATCCCCACATCCCCATCTTGTGAAATCACACATTTTTAGATGCATCAAAAGTTATATTATATCAAAGTACTTTATAATTGTGGTCAACTGTCAAAGTAAACTAAAGCAACGCAAGCAAATTTGAGAAGTGCATCCAGTTCTCAGCTCTGTACTTGAAACTCGCCATTAAGAAGAGCGACTCAAGAGCATAGTACTACAAACTGAAACTTCACCACTAGATATAAGTAAATATTACACACAGAACATATAAACAAGTCAGTTTTAAAACCTCCCTGTACTCTGGCTCACAGGAACGAGGAATAATTCCAGGAGTAGGATTGGTCTTCTGTTTTCTTTGTACTATCGGTTTGTTAAAATAGTGAAAGTCCACCTTAAAATGCCAAAGACGAGGCCTTCAAGCTGCAACGACATGCTAAAAATGGACAGTTTTGACAAAGACGTGCATTTTAACAACACGTTTGAGTTATTTTAATACGGCCGTATCCTTCCTGGGGTCCTTGTGTTAACAGTTTTCTGCAAAGGCACTGTTACTGTGTCCTACATTCTGTGCCTCCCAGGACAAACGTGCTTTGTTTAACAGAACACAAACATAGAACCCAACCTTGAAAGATAGCAGATGATGCCAGACCTATCACCAGCAAAGAGCATGGTTGATCTGGGAATGCAACACTAGCAAATACTACTGATACAGTCGTGGAGAAAAATTATTAGCCCACCCCTTATTTTCTTTCAATTTCTTCTTCATTTTAATGCCTGATGTAATTCATGATACAATTGTTTGGACAAATATAATGCCAACAACAAAAATAGCTCACATGAGTTTCATTGAAGAGTTTATATCTAGACATTTTCCATGGTTTTCTTAATAACTAACATAATTCTAACATTGTACTGACAAAAACAGTGCTTTTCGGCATTCAATGTTTTCTTTTTTGTGTGTTTTAGTCACATGACACACACAGGAGTTAGTACTTGATTGCATAATCATTGTTTTTGATAACTTCTGAGATGGTCTAATAATTTCTTCCATGACTGTAAATACTCAACGTATTGGTAGTGATTGCATTTCCATGTGAGACTTTACCTCTTCGTGCCACAGGCGTCGGGGCAGGTGGGGCATTTTTCACAGGTATCCCCGAAGGCCCCGGGTTCTGTACAGCGGCAGTGACCACACACACAGTTGCCTCGTCCGCTGCACATTTGGCCATCGTCTGAAATGCAGGAGGATGTCTCTGTGGAACAGTTGCAGTTGTCACCGATGTAACCAGCGTGGCATTTACACTCCCCACAGTGGCATTCTCCATGACCTGTGAAAGAGAAGGGAAAGGAAGTCTGCATTGGTCGGCCTACGGGACAATTATACCACACTTGTAAACCCTGTTGTAATCATGTACTGTCAGTGTTGATGGATTTTCAGAATTCAACACCTCAGGGTAATTAAAGCGGAAGCACAGTGCTCATTTACAACCTGGTCAAAAGTCTGAACACATAAAACGGTGAACATGCTGTAGCTGAACATCTCACTAAATCATAGACGGTAAGAAGCTGCAGCTCTCACTAAGGCCAATGCCCCACGTTGGCAAAAAAATGGTTACACAACCAACAAAAGTGCAGCAAACAAAGACGTATTCAGTGCAACAACGCTGTAAGGAGGAGACATGTCTTTGAAACAAATTAATAGTAGAGGAGCAAGTTTTACTGGTTTCAGAGGAAGCCAGTCTGTTCAGACAGTTTGGTTGATTTTATTTAGGAATACTTGGTTTAGTGAAGTGCATTAGTAGTTTTGCTTTATATTTTAAATTGATTGGGTAGTTTTCATTATCTGTAGCTATCGATGGGATGTAGGGTAAAGTGGAACATCAAACATGATTTATATAAAATATGAAATAAAATATAAAAATTTGATTCGTTTATTCAAAATACTGAGTCTTTATTCCCGTGTCAGCGTCATTCTATGTAGAATACCCACTGTGCAATTCAAGAGCGAGAACAGCCGTGTCGATCTTTATTTACATTGTTCTGTCAACTTTCACCTTCATGTTTTTGAGTACAACATTTGTAGTAGTTTTAGCATTAGTTTTTAAAAAAAAATCAGAATCAGCACTGAGGTTAATTTATGACATGATAACGAGAGCTGAACGATTTCAAGGAAAGAGTTGTATTGCGATTTCTCTGGCAGATATTGCGATTTCGATTTCAATCACGATTTTTGCAACAAGTTTCAGTGAAAATAATTCAAACAATGAATTCATTAAAGCTAATGCAAGAATGAAAACTAAAGTAAACGCATTTCCCCCACTTCTGCTGTAGTGACCACGTACACTGAAGTGTGGAACATGTGACTTGTCTATGTGCAGCATAGAGCTTTTTGACTGGTTGGGAGCCGACAGTGAGCTACCACTCTGGGCTGACTACTATGTGAGAAATGTGAGGCTACCATGTGAGAAATTAAAAAAATAAATAAAATAAGAAAGGCAAATGACTGCTTTCACAATTCAATAATCGTGTTGTCTGAAATTGCGATTTTCGTGGCTTTCACGATCTGAAAATCATGTCTGAAATTGCGATTTTCGGTCCAAAACGATAAATCTTTCAGCTCTAATGATAACATACACTAAGCTTACATGGCAGGGAAATACCTCCAAAAATCAGATGCACATCACAAGAATACAGAAAAATAAAACCAAAAAGGCACAGGTTGAAGTACTTCTATGATCTACCTAGTCTACACCATCTACATGAATATTAATTAGCTTTGGCAGCTTGTCCTAAAGAGCAGTATAATAGTTTTTCTACCAAAATGCCAGTCTTCTAATGTTAGGCTCGAGTTCTGCAGCTTTCTTTCTTTCTTTTTCCTGAGAAAACATTCAAAAACCTTTCTACAGCGATGAACAGCTGCAGCAGCTGTGATGTGATCCACATCGAGTGCCATCACAGAGTAAAACATTTTGTCTGTACCACACTCCTTCACTTTCCCCTGCTATGGCATGAGTCCAAATGAATGTAAACCTTTGACAATGAGCTGTGACCTGCTGAGTCTTGTTGAAACTTTGATTCGTCTCGGGTGCTCTCCCTCTATTCCAGGCCTCTATAAGACAAGAGGAATCGCTCTAGAGGGAGGACAGCAGCTGTAATCAGGGAGGAATTACTTGACAAGCCTATTTCACACCAGCCGTTGACTGACACCACATACAAAGCCCAGAGTCATAGAGCGGACGGCAGGACGGACATGATCAGCATGTTATGGGTTGTATCTGAAATCCTTCTGTGCTGTGAGAATGTTTGTACCAGACTGAACATCCATGTCACTAAGTTAATAAGCCAATTTTTCCCCCAACCTAAAAGTTTATCAGCAACTACTGAGCAGATAAATTATTGAAAAGGTTATTAGATTATCAAGGAAAAGCACTTCATGTACCCTGGCCTGTACCTACCTCCTAGATTAGATTGTGAATGAGAAACTGACTATGAACTGCTTTTATTTTAGATTGATGAGTAGCTTTTTTTTAATGTGAAAATGAAACCACACACTAAAACATGTTTTTTGAGCTTTTGAACAGAATCCTATGATACAATTGTGCTGAAACACAATCAAGAATCATCAAATCAAATGAAGAAAGGAACAGCAAAATAAACAAAATATATGTTTAAAAAAATGCATTTTATGTGTGAAAATGGCTGAACTTGCCACTTCCTTTTGAAAAATCTTCGATTTTGAGATGAAGTAAAATTTTAATACAATGTTCATTCCTCCTGTTTCAGAAACTGACAGACTTTGTTCATTTTCTGTTAGGCGAACCTGAGGCCTCTGTCTTCTGAACCACTGGACTCACGCAACAGTCATGATTTGGTGATTTTTTTTTTCTATGTGAAATTGCTGCCACGATTGTTTACTGTATTTGTGAGTTTTATTGTGAAAAAACATTAAATCTCTGAAGTGACACAAGCCTGTGGCTGCAGAGAAGTATAGTTTGTTTGTGAAATGTGGTTATTTAACGAGACTTAAGTTCCACATGGAAAAGGACTGTATGACCGAGAGAAAAAAAAAAAAGCAAATATGGTGTAAATAGACTTTATTTTATTTATTTATTTATTTAATTTAATAGATTAAATAAAAATTTTTTAGGTAGGCCTTTCTCAGATGATAAGAGAAGCGTAAAAACTAAAAATTATCCCTTTCAGGGCCAATATTCATGTCTCAATAGTTCTGTGTTGTACAGATGTCCCTGAACTAGTCTGGTTCAGTAAAAAAGCTGTTTAATCTGGAAAAGTAACACAAAACTGGTTAGAAATCACTCAGAAAATAGAAATCAGAGCGATTATGCACCGTTTGGTTTATCATTGCATGTTTTTGTTCCATGCATTGCTTTGCACAGATGGGTTACTTTAAGAGCACCTTTCATATCCTCCATGTCATAACAAATGATTTTATTCCAATCCATTTAACATTTATTAAACACAAAAAATATAAACCGCCACTGACATACACTAAGAATGCAGCGCAATCCAGAAACATAATTACATAATATAATTTCTTTATTTTCTAGATAACACCCACCATGGCAGTTACCCTGTATTTTCTAATTATAAGCATAGAAAGTATTAAAAGGAATAATGGTACAATATTCATTAACTGAACTGCAAAAAGGCTAATATTTTAAAGTTTTAATAATGCTGTCCATCCACATCTTGGAAACAAAAGTCACGACTAATTAGTCGTATCATGGCTGATTTATGTCCAGACATTCATGACAGCCTGGGATTTAAAAAACAAAACAAAAAAAAAACAAAACCACCCACACTGTCTTACTCCTCAGACACAATGTTTAGAAAACAAAACCTATGATTAAACCCAGATCCTTTAAGAAGGTCACATAGACCTCTCACAGTGAATATTAAGTGTTTTAGCCAATATTCATGTGGTCAAATGTGTCTAGACCAACAGACATGCAGTAAGTGTTTTCTATTTTTGCAAAAAGCCATCTTATTTCTTGCTTCTGCAAAACTGTGGATTTAAGGTGGAAATTTTGAAAGCAACTGCATTAATTCTTTATTTGTGGTCAAGAATCTGGAGCAGCACTCCCACATCTGGTCAGTGTTTAATGCTATGACGAGTGGCATGAGGCTGACTCACTGTACCAGCCCTGGTAATGCGTCCTTAAATGACAGAGGAGCTGCCTGGGCACTCAGAGGGCAAGAGAAGAGGGTTTTTTCCTGGCAGTTTGGGGAGGATAAAAGAAGTGCAAGTGAAGCTGCTTTGACATGGGATTATTGTTCGACAAGTCTGGACGAGCAGCTCCATAGTCTGTTATGAAAGGTCCGTAACATCTGTGCCTACAACCACTAGAAAGAAAACAACACAAAGAAAAGACAAATTCTGAGTCTTTCTGAGACTCTTGTTGAAGCACGTTTTGTCAAATCGTGGCAACATGCAACTGGAAATTTCTCCCCCACTCCTGCACAGAAATCAACTGGCATTCTGACAGATGAGAATACCAACACCGCATGAGCCTACATCCGATAACCATCTAGTGCACACACTCTTTCTTAAGTCTTTTCTTTTGTTATTGCGCTGGTAAGTGGTTCCATTTCTTTTGGCTGAACTGTCTGGCAATTTTTAAGTCACTGCTCGACAGTGAGATTAAACACTACTCTTGATAAACACAGCTGTGGCAGAGGAGGAGATATGGAACATGTTCAGATTCCTCAGAGCTGTGACCTTCCTCTTTTCTTTGCAACTTTTCCATGACGCTGGTTGTAGACGTTCAGTCAGTCTGAGGCAGCAGCCAAACTGAGGGAATTTGGCAAAGCAGAAGCTGTTCTGGACAAAACTCACCACAAATTCTTTGTGTGCACCCTTCCCAAATCTTAAGACGGTGTGTGACCATGCAGCTGATAATTCTGAAACTATTAGCCAGCAGATGGGTGAAAGGTTTTCAGAGCCTACAGGAGAAAAGGGAAACCAAGTAAGGGAGCCAGGTTTTTCTAATGCTCAGTTGCAGCTGGTTCATCCCCACACTGCCACTACTGACCTGATTACACATCACTGAATTAATTCACATTTAGCTTTCCTACTGTTAAGCACAGAAAAACAGGACAAAAATAAAAAATATTCAAGCACATTTATCTTAACTTTTACTTGATTTCAGGGAAATTTAAAACCACACTAGATGCTGAAGAAAAATGACCATTCTATTTATCACTTTATGGTTTATTTTTGATGCCATACAACTGACAGCTGAGACAGTTTTACCAGTATTTCTTTTTGCTTTAAAACAGCATTAGATAATACAAAAAGCTCCTAAAAAAGAAGCAGTTGTATCATAGCTATAATGTGAAATTATATTGATACTGTATGTGTTTAACAGCAGATGATGTACTGTAGTAGGAAAATATTTCACCAAATAAGACTTTAAATACCGAACAAATCTGGGAATATTTCTGCAGAACTTCACCTCCACTTCATAAAGTATCAGCGCCCAAAAATATTTATATAAAGGAAGTCACAGAGACATCTTGAAGGCAATATTAGGTGTTTTTATGTGTCTGGATGGAATAAATGCATTCTATTTCTGCATAAACATGTTGTATTTATTAATTCATCAGTGAAGAATGCAGAACTGTGGACTTTTAAGGTGGAAATTTTGAGAGAGATCAAATTCTTTCTTTGTGGAAAAGAATCTGGAGCACCACTGACAACTGACAGCTCTTTTTGGACCAAGTGAGACAGTTTTAACAATTTTTTTTTTGGCTTCAGAAGTGCACTGGAGTGAACAGTAAACGTAAAGAGAAAATAGTAAAGAAGGGGTAGATGTTTCAAATCTATTATGTAAAAATATGCAGGTATGTGTTAAATAGCACGAAATACAGCCGGAAAAAACATTTAAAACTTGATTAAAAACACTGGAAGAATTTGAAAACATTTCTGCATGACTTCATCCCCACTGCTTCAAGTATCAGCGCCCAAAAAATGCTAATGTATGATGAATTATAGGTTCCCTGGGTTGTCAGACTGGCTGCTTTGAAGCCATAATTATGGTATGAGGAATATATTTGACACTAAACCAGTTCTGCACCAGATACAGTGCAGACACAGCCTGTTTAACGTATCCCGCTATTTTCTGCCTACAGACACGCTGGGTTTCAGCATCACATTTAAACAAGCTAACGCGAATATTTTCAGATTATATGAAGAGGAAATGAGCAGCTGATCTATTTTTAGAGGCATTCATGTTGCACCATATCATTCATATTATGACAGCCAGAGCTTAGGCTTTCAAAACAAACAGGAGCTCAGCATATGCAGCTTTTTAGAGAAAAGAAGAAGAGATAAACAAAATGTTCCCAGAACAAATTATTGCTGACATATGGAGACAAGGCTGTTGCACATATCCAACTGAGATATGTCAGCAGTGATAAAGTGAGCGTACATATCATCTTACTTTTTTCACTTCTTGTAAGCATCAAACAGGGGAGAGGGATCAGATTTACAGATGTAAACAAACGTTGTCTCATTTGTCTCTGGAGCAGCTGGGCATCAGATCTAACCTGGCTTTTCATTTCCTCATGATAAGATTTAATCTCCAAGCCACGTTGGGACAAAAGTTTAGAGAAACTTAAACTCAGCAATGAAATGTATTTTCAAGTAATGCAGAATATGGGTAAAGTTTCACGACGAATTCCTCAGATGTGAACAACTTCATCCAAGCTGTGCAGTACGGAGCTATGTTAAATGATGAAACCCAAACAAACGGTCTCTGCTTCATGCTCAAGATCAAGATCCACATTCCAATCCTTGAAAAGTCAAGTTTATGATGTCAGTAGGAGAAGGATTCATCTCAAAACATCATCCATTGTCACAGTAAAGATACAGCAATTGTGAGGCATTTGATAAAGTGGAGGATAATCTATGAAATCACAATGTCTGTGGAAGTGGAGATGAAAAATAACTTTTAAAACTACGACTTTTCCACTGCGGTGTGTATTTTCACATAGGACGACTGAAAAACGATTTACAGGTCTTACCTAGCCTATGTAACAAACTGCAACTCCAGTGTCTATGTATGCTATACATTTTTTTTTATGAAATAACAATCCAGTCATCTTTGGCTCCAGGATTGAAGGAGGAAGTAATAAGATATCTGGATCTTTTCTTCCACCGCTAAAGGGAAAGATCATCTTGTTATTTCATGTCAACTGAACAAATCTCCCACTTCCCAGTGAGTTTTTCTACATATTTTAATCAAAACAAAACCGTCTCTTTGGACACTTATTTAGTATGCGGACTTACACAGCCTTATTTCAGCACTGGACAAAGACTGAACCCATTTTCAAAGTGAAAAATTAATGTTTATATTTCTTTCAACAACTTGTTTTCCTTAAACTTTGGGTAAGGACAAATTGTTTTTTCTTTTAGCAGTGTAAAATGCAAAACTATGAAATGAGTTGAGGTTAGGGTCAATTCATTTTTCTAGCAAAAAGGCCCAAACCTTCTTTTTGCACCCCGGACAAGTACAGCTCAGATGCTGCAGGATTTTCTCTTTGTAAAGCTGGGCCTCTAAACATGACTATTTCTCTCAGTTGAAGAATTTCTTTGCTCTTTATCACATGCATGACTTAATAAATCTTTGGCTTCACCAAAAACATAAAGCATATTTTCCAAAAATGTGAATTATGTGGAACCTGACTTATTAAAGAAAACAAATCTTCAGTAGATCTTTCAGTATTTAAGTCGGCTAAAAATATTTTGCTTCAAGAAAGACAGTTTTGACACTTTTTTATTTGAACCCTCCAGATTTAAATTTAAAAAAAAAAAAAGTTTTAACAGACTTAAGCGTGTTAGTAGCTGATTTTGTTGACGACAAGTACCTAGGAAGCTACTGTAGCTGATATGTCAGTTTTACCTGTAATTGACATTTCAACATTTTGACTAATTTCTTTGGAAGCATTAGACAAAAACGTCAGACAAAATAAGGAAACTTCTTGTGCATTTTTGAAAGTTTGAGCCCTGGAGAGAAACCAAATCTGACTTATGGGTCTGAAGGAGTTTGGGAGTTCGTACTTTAAAATCAATAAGTGTCTCATGTTTCACTAAGCAGAAAACCTAGTGAAGACCAGTTTTTAGGGAACTTATGACAGAATTTGCATGTGTTAGCATTAAAATGGCAGAAAAAAGTGCCAACAGACTAAAGTAGTACTGCTTTATTGCATGCAAGCTTTCTATTTATAGCATGATGTTTTTAGGTTGGAGGTTTTTTCCTTATATAGTGAGGTGAACTAGAAAATTGTAACATGGAAACAGTAGAACGGGCATGAAAATGCTGACTGATATCGCTGGTAAGTTTCAGGCTTACACCGAGTACATCATGAGTCAGATCAATTATAATACCAACTACCACTGAGAAACAGGATTAGAGGTCAATATTATTTTGTACCATGTCTTTAAGATTTGACCCAAGCCAAGATAACCGGCATTCTTGTCTTGTCTGATGATACCGTCACCAAAAACCCAATGACCCTCATTAAAAATGCAGTTACAGGAGGAAAGACGAGCAAAAACTCCCTCCAGTGTTGACAGAAGGAAAGAGTGATTTCCTGCCATGGTCAAAGAGCCGTCTGTGTCCCGAAGGATGTGGTGCGTTTGTGTATGTATGGAAAGAAAACATGCCTCCTAACCTCCAGCATCTCCTGTTGCAGTCTGGAGCACTGCCCCTTTTTCTGTTCGCAGCTTAAGCTGATGAAAAGCTTCTCCAAATGCTTGAAATACTTGTGGTGCACCCTTGTTCACAGAATTTGCACATTAAAAAAAGTGATGAGGAGAAAGTTGCATATTTGTCTCTTGGGAGGGTTTAAAAAAAAAAAAAGCGAAACTTCCTGTTTTTGACAGTTGCCTGTGGGAAATCCTGCCATACATAATATGCATGCATAAACAAATTCAAAGCAATATGGTTTCCAGGAGTAGTTACAGGATGGCATGTTCCCAGGTTCCAGGTAACGGAATCTAAGTATTTGAGGGGTCTTGGTAAAAAAAAAAAAAACATCTGAAGATGCGACTACATCAACACTTGAATCTGAATTGTTCTGCATGTATCTCAGACTGATGGTTTTCTGCTAATTTTTAAGTCTATCATCAATTAACATGATATTTGACTATATACAAGAGCAACAGTAGAACAGATAATATCAACATCATCACCAACAACATTAACTTCAAACAATGCTGGTATGGTGTACAATGCATCATCAAATCTAAAATCCAAAGTTTGGAGGATATTTAGATTTAATCATAAGGAATGTCCAGACCAAGAACAGCAGCTATTAACACTCAACACATAAGGCAAAGATGTGACTATTAAAGTTGATTTCCAGCTGAAATTGAGCCACAGCTCAGTGCAGTCCAAGGTAATCACTGCATCTACAGACTGTTTTACTGCTGAGGGTCGAGAGCTTACAGTGCAGTTAAGAATGAAGGCTTTAGTGGCATCATAAATACTTCAGGACCCAGGTACAGGACAACAAAAAAGACAGCATTTCTCAGAAAGGGCTGACTGAGTTCTACACTGAAGTAATTTGAGGTTTAGAATAACCTAATGAAAGAAGAAGATAATAATCATAACTAGAAAATGCAATTCCAGGGAATTACGTGTGCATGAAAATGCAAACTGAAGTTTAGATTAAGATTGACATAGTTACACATTTTAAAATAGTTTAATTCTTTAAAAATGAATTGACATCATTGGGACTTTTATTTTGAAACAGCTGAAGGCAGAGAAAAGACTTGACAAGAATTATAGCTAATGACAAGTGACTGATAGAATGGATGAAAGGTTAATAATAGTGAATCAGAATGGTGAGGACTTTTATTTTGAAACAGCTGTGGGCCTATGATTTAGGTGACCACTAGAATCTGTACTCTTAAGAGAGGCATATTGTAGTGCTATGCTTAGTTTACTTAGTTTAATTCTTTTAAAACGAATTAACATAATTGGGACTTTTATTTGGAAACAGCTGAAGGCAGAGACAAGACTTGACATGAGTCATAGCTAATGACAAGTGACAGTTAGAATACCCCTTCATGACAGTATCTTTACATTAGCGGGTCATGGGGTGGTA
>JAPTYR010000015.1:22142910-22154822 GCA_029814505.1 Siphamia roseigaster | reverse complement strand
CATCCAGAGACTTAAGGTACTCAGGGCGAATCTCATCCACCCCAGGAGCCCTGCCACCAAGGAGCTTGCGAACCACCTTGGTGACTTCAACCCGGGTGATGAACGAGTCAACTTAAAACCTCAGCTCCCTCCACGGAAGGCATTACAGCGGGATTGAGGAGAACCTCGAAGTACTCCTTCCACCCCCCCAACAACATCTCCAGTTGAGTTCAACAGCTCCCCATTTCTACTGGAAACAGTGTTGGTTTTGTATCCAGGGCCGGCAGCGGTGGTTGGACCAAAAATATCCTTAAAACTCTGTTAGAGGACATAACTACAGATAACACACTGACCTTTCATCTCTAAAAACCTGATAGTGACACACATAGTTGAGAGGAGAAAGCATGTGCTGAAGCTTCCTGTTTTTAGAAAATAACCATCACGATGGAATCAATAATGTTTTTTTTCTTTCAATCTACAACTTTTTTTATTACTACACTGATAGTTCCTTGCATTTAGTCTATCCACGCCACCCCACGCCCACAAGTGAAAAAAATAAAACAGAAAACCTTGCATACATGATTTCATCTGTCTAACAAGCTAATTCTTATACAAAAAACAACAAATTCCTGTTTTATTTTTCTGAGATAAAAAGTACCTATGGAGCTGCAGATGCTACTGTTGATTTGTGCTGTCTGGGAGCATCCACAGTCACACTGGTAATCCACAGTGACCTCCAGGTGGTCTTTGAACCCCACCGGTTTGATGGTGAAGGTCTGGTCGGTGCCACGAGGGGGACAGCTCCTCGCTTCCACACTTACATTGAATGATACCTAAAAGAGTTAAAACCAAGGTGGCGTCATTACACAGCACATACTGGCACCGATTTAAAAATGAAAGCAATTTCCTGTTTGTGGAAGGGGAACAGATCAGGTCAAGTTCAGATGGTCTGATATAGAAAAGTAGAATTTTATACAACAACATGCTAACTGCAGTAATTTTACCGCTATTATCCAACTTCTTGTTAGCTAGTCTGAACTTGAACTAAACATGACCTTGCGTTGTTTACATTACGGGGGCTTATTCACCCAATGAAGTGTTTGCAGTGTGCAGCTAATGTGGCTTGGGCTACAGAGAAAGTGGAACACGACAAGACCTACACCCATTTAATGCTCTAAGGAAGGAAGTCTTGACAAGTAGAGAAACCCAACCCCAGCTCTGTTTTGTCTGTTCCAACATGAGCTATTTCTACTGGTATTTTCCCCTCATATTCACTCAGTGACAGGAGGAACGCCACACAAGGTCTGCGGGTTGATTGCTCTTGACTTATAGAAATGAATTATGTTGCCGGAAAAGAAACGCACACATCTAACAGTGACATATTTTTTGGCTCTGCTCTCCTTGGATCTAAAATGAAACCATGATTATGTGGTAAAACTGTTTGGCGCTTTCAACCTTAATTTGAGGGTGTTTACATCCTTATATACTTTGCGCTGTAATAGTATCTGTAATTATATGAAGGCTATCTATCTGAAGGCTACACACAGATCAGAAAACAAAAGAAACCTTGGAACCCTGACAGCACCTGCTACTGCTGGCAACAACAATGGTCTGCACGGAAATTTATGATGACTAGTGTGGCCTTTACAGCTCCAGTGTTTAACCCCCAACACACACTGTCAAATTACATGGAAAAATATCTTTTTTGAATATGCTAAATGATCTAGACTAAAACAAGTCATTTCAAAGTGAAGTAATTGCTATTTTTCAACAATCATGTCCAACAACATATCCTTTAAACCAGCAGTGTCAAAACTCATTTCAGTTCAAGAGGCACATATACAGGCCAATATGACCTCAAGTGGGCTGGGCCAGTAAAACAACAACATAATAACCTGCAAATAATGTCAACTCGTAATATTTCTCCATGCTTTAGATTGAAAAAATATTGTCATCTACAAACTATCCTTTATAAAATGTGAAATCACATGAACAACCACAAACAACCTGAAATGTATTATGAAAATTAGTGCAATTTTAACAATATTATTACTTTATATAACTACATTTCAACTTGCAGATCACAGTGGATCTACAAAAAGCAGAAAGCATTCGACATAAGGCATAATATTAAAATTGCACTTACTTCATGTAAGACATTTTAAGTTGTTCATTGGTTTTTCATATTTCTTGTAAAAGAATAGTTTGTAAATGTAAAAATGTTCATATAATTTCACATTTTTGTAACACTAAATAGAAATAGAAAGAATTTGACTTGTCATTATGAGTATTTTACTGGTCTGACCTACTTAGAATCACATTGGGCTGTATGTGGTCCCTAAAGTAGAATGACAGCCCTACCCTAAATCCTACATTTAATCTCCATATGTCATAGAATACATTGATATATTGGCATTCTAGAGCAGCTCCATGCAATAGACAACACCAGCCACTGCAGGATACAGGAAACGCCAAAGTGTTACGTGAGCCGGGCAGGCCCTTCCGCTTTTACGCGGGAACTTTAATGAGTTAACAAGAGGCCCAATTTAATTTACTGTAAATCTGAGGCACGAGGAGGATAGTTCACTCAATCACGTGGCTTATGAGGACAACTACGAGGTTGTAAAAGATGGGGTCAATTTTGGGAGGAAGTTGCCGCAGTCAATGTTGGTGATGGGGGGGTTATGGAGGAAGGGGTGAGGAGAGGATGCACTGAGGCTCAACTCTACTGATGACGCACTTCATTACAGAGTCTGGAGGCAAGTAATGTGATTCAAGAAAAGATGATGGGAATCGCTTGGACACAAGAGGATGGACAACTTATAATGGTGTATAATGGACAAACAAAATGAAATACATAAAAAGTACAACATACGCTGTCAAAAACATCATTTTCTTTTCTCTTTTTCTTCCGTTTCTTCCCATTTATTGTTGTTTTTTTTATGTGCTGGGAGAAAAAAAATCTAAATCTTACCAAGTGTATTTTTCCTAACTTCAAGTTAAAATATCACACTTAAAATAAGACATAATCACCTCAACAGTAACTTTTCAAAGAGATGTGAGAACTTATTTTTAGACAATAGACCTGGAAAATCTTATTTAAAGAAATTGTCTTACAAGATAATTTTCACTAATTCAGATTTTTTTTTTTCGCTTAATTCAAGATAATTTTTGCTTAATTCAAGGCAAAAACAAAAAATCGGCCCATGGAACAAGTAAAAATTATCTTGGTAAGATTTCTTAAAGTAAGATTTTCAAGATTGTCTAAAAATGTGTTCTTTATATCCCACTGAAAAGTCACTCTTTATGATGTTTATGTCTTATTTTAAGTATGATGAACTATTTTAACTAGTAATGAGAAAAATACACTTGGTAAGATTTGAATTTTGTCCAGTGTAACCTGCTTCTCGTCTACTTGTATATGAGCTCACACAAACACAGATCCCACACATCAGAATAGACACACACTTTGCTATGTTCTGCTGTATGTACTGAATGCTTGTTTGGCTGCTATGTGCTCATCGTGTCATGTAACCCGATGCCTTTAGCTCCGTCTTGTCTCGACTTGTTTTGCCCCGTCTTATATACTACGCACGGTTTCATTAAATAATAAGGAAAAACACTGAGATCATTGTCTCAAATATCCAAAAACCACAGTTACTGGGAAAACTTTTCTCAACACAATGTAATTCTTATGACCGCCAGAAATTTAATTAAGTGGGACTAAACTCTCATTCTAATGGATCTGGTTTGTTTGAATAAAATTCTTTTAAAACTGTCCTATGGTATGTAACACAGACTTAACTTCATTCATATGTATGAGTTTATTCAGCAGACGTACATCTCTTATGGTGTTACAGTGAAAGGGCTCCCGGCTTAACTGCCTACACCCCAGCTAACATCCCTCTTCCTGCCAGTTTATTTCTTTTACGCCTCGCCGTTTCACAGGCCTCCTCCTGCCGACTATTGTGTGAGGTCATTGGCATGCAGAATGTGGCTCGATGGCAAGCACAGACACAGTGACTGACACCTGGGTCATATCCTCAGTGAGGACCAGGAGGCCTGGCATACAGCAGACTGCACTGCTCCCCATCTCTATTCACAGCAGAGGATAAAAGACATGAGCAAGGCCCATCACCCAAGGTCTTTAGAAAGTCCTCTTCCATTCACTGGCCTTATTCAATCACCTTCGGCTCCTCCACAACCAGTTCCCATCCCAAAATACCCACAGGAAAAGAAAGTAGCCAAGAGAAGAAGAAATACACCATGTTAAAACTCACTATGTGATGGCGTGTTTAGAGCAGCCCCTGGCTAGAACTTTCAAAGGATCCAGGATTCAACCCAAATCTTAATTGAAACCTACATAGAATATTAAGTGATCACAGGAGAGAGGTCTGCAAAACTCAAAGTGATTAAAGTACCATCAAGTTACTCCTTTGGCTTCTGCTTTGTTTCAGAGATACAACAACAGAAAAGTCCTCAGTACTGGGGCAATGCTGAAAACAATGCACAATACATTGATCTTTAACAACATCCTGATCCATGAGAACCCCAATCTACATTATCTTTTAATAAACACTTTTTAATCCAAAATTTGCATATTTAATATGGGCTTATATGGTTGAATTTATTTAAGGAGAACATTGAACATTTAATTTATTTAAGAACAACTTATTTATCCAACTGGTTTCAGATTTCTATTAATTTATAATGAGTACTTTAGCCAATCAACATCATGAATATATGAAATTTTATAGCTTAACATTAACATTTTGCTGTCATTGTTGTGAACCTAACACATTCTTACCTTTTAATTTTTATGCATTTATTGTTATAGTTGTATAGAGTAAGCCTATACATGCTAGTGTATGCTAAACATTTTTACCCGTTTTTCCTTATTGCAACACCAGGGTAAAATACCAAATACTGATTAATACAACATGCACGAGTGGCTGTAGAAAGGGTTCAATATGTTTTGTTGCTCCATAACAATATTTTTTTCCTTTTGGGTCAAAAAGAGGCCTTCAAATTACAAAGGCTACAAACCCTGACCTGGTCCTGATCCTTTTGATCTGGGTTTGAGCTACATGCTTCCCTAACATACTGTGACGTAACCTGGAAAACCAGTATCACAACTATTCTTTCCAAAAGATCAACAGCAAAACAGATTGTGCTGGATATGCTTGCACAGTGATGTTCCGAGCTAAAAGACAACAATAAAACAATAAAGCACTCAAGTCTCTATTTATGACACCAACTCCAACCCTTTAATGCAAATTCTTTACGGCTCTCTAGCTCTACCCTGCATCTACATTCAACAAAAACACAATCACATTCCCAAACTGAGTGAGGAATAAAGACTGAAGTGCACCCAAAAACCTGTAACTATTCAGAGGACATACTCAATCGGCAAAAGAGAGGAGGGAAGAACAGGGTTTGTGAACATGGTAATGGTCCTATAAAAAAATTAGATGCAGGAGATGAGTGAGTGTAATATCTATTGTTCAGTTGCCTAATCAGACACCAAATCCCCACACAGGAACATCTGTAGAAAATAACCATAGAAGCAATGACTTAAAATTTGATCATTATATCGTTCTCTCTGATTATTGTGAGGGAAAGACGGAGGCAGCTTAAACATTACCGCTGGACAAATGAATACTTTGAGACGTTGCTTAGGACAGTGGACTGTGGGTGACACTTCAAGTGTTTCATACAGTTCTATCCACTGTTGACCTGACCCAACCCAACCCAGAGGGAAGAGAAGGAGCAAATACTCTCCAGGGAAAGGCAATCTGTGCCAAGAATTATTGCATGACAAGACTTGAGTCCTTTGGTTTTGAGTTTGTTTTTTAAGGGTTTGTACACATGATTGACAAGTTGAAAAAAGCGTCTAAAGCAGGTAACTTACTAACAGGCATAAATCTATATAAAACAATGGAAAATGGGTTAAGAAGAGGAGGTCTATGAGGCAGGTGGGGGAAAAAAAACAGTGTCTGATAATGGGGTCAAATACATCCTTCCTCCCTCTCATCCTAATCTGATTTTATTAGACAAGACCTCATTCAGATGATTCAAAGGTCAAACAGGGTTTCTACAAGATGGCTAAGTTACAAAGGACTTTCTTTAGTCACCGACTGTGTGGATGAATATCATTCTGAGCAGAGCAGGACTTCAGCCAAAACTATGACTTCATAGGTGAACCAGAATTACACTTTCAACCTGCTAACAAAATATAGGAACACTCCGCAAATACAGCAAAAAAATGGGGAAGGAATTTGACTGTTTAAGCTCTAGAAAGATATGTAAGGAGGTTAAAATAACAAACACAAATGTTTGTGTACAGAAATTTTCATCCCATACACTGACGTTCCAACATTGAAGTACATTCATTCATCACAATTTTGTTGGTAGAAGGGTCAGTAAATCATTAGACATTACAGCAATTTAAGATTATTTGGGTCATGAGCTGAAAAAACATCAGGGAATGACTGCTCCAAATTAGAAGGATACTTTTTTTTTTTTTTAATCTACCTTAGGTAAAAATTGTTCAAGAGTTTATTTCTTTTGGAAGATGGAAGATTTGGAAATTGTGTTCAACTGTAAATGGACTGCACTTATATAGCGCATTTTCCACCTTCAAGGTGCTCAAAGCGTTTTACATATATAGGCCTCACATTCACCCAGTCACACACTCATACACCAGTAGGCGACTGCTGCCACGCAGGGTGCTGCCAGACCTACTGGGAGCAAGTTAGGGTTCCGTGTCTTGCCCAAGGACACTTCGGCACATGGACAGTTGGAGCCGGGATTCGAACCTCCGACCTTTCAATCATTGGACGACCCGCTCTACCAACTGAACCACAGCCGCCCTCTGTAGGCAGATGACGACTGTAGGCATCCCAAAAATTATATTACTAAATCCTTAGTACTACCAAGAATACTTTTCCAGAGAGCTAAAAAGGACTGGTACATTTTTCATAAGCTGGAAATATTAAACTGCTCTCTAAAGACAATCAGGCTGCTAAAATACTCAAAATATTTCATTGCTAAGAGAATGCATAAAACATTAGAAACTCACAGTGTCTCCTATCTTTAAGTCAGCACACTTCCTGAGGCCTGGGAGGGGCTGTCCGTCCTGACAGGTGGCGGTGAAGGAAAGGCTGAGGTCCTCTGGGTGGTCCCAAACCGTCAGCTCCACTTTCGAGCGGATGTTCTGAGATCATAAGATGCAAAATTTATTTCTGAATCACTTTTTCCCGTTTCATTGTAAACCATCTTCACCCAGGCGTCCCTGCAATAATGAGTTTATTTGGAATACTTGTCATTATCCACTAAAAGTACAAACACCAGATTACTCCGCTGTTAACCACATAGAGATTTATATTGAAACCTCATCAGTCTATCTTTTCATGCCTGGTACTCCAGTTGAGCAACAAAGTGGAAAAGAGCGAAACATGGGGAATGTATTGCCCTGGTTAGGCACATTTTTATAGTAAATCAAACCACAACCACAAAAGCTGTGCATGAATGCAGGTTGCACATGTGTGGATTTGAAATACCATAGCTGTTTGCAATGCCAGCTGCATCTGGCTCTGAAACGTGCAGGGCCAAAGTACAGTCATTCTTGTGCTTTTACTGCCATTTAACTGTGCCAGGGATAAATCAGCCTGACACTCTGTGCACATGGAAAAGCATGCCCTAGATAATGCTCTCTCACAGATGCTTACACTTCTGACTCTTAAGACAATCACAGCAAGCAGTCAAACTCTGGGGGGAAAATTTGCTGGTTGCACAATGCAACCTCACAGCGTTTCAGCAAAGCTGATGGAGCTAAGATCCGCGGCCTGGTGGATATAATGTGGCAGCTGGAATGTTAATAAGACCCCGAGTCAAAGCCCTTCATTCAAATCCACTCCCACACATTGAGCGTGTCAGGTCTGCATTTGACACAAGTTTCTGCCACAGAGGATACGCTGCTATAGGGCCAAAATAAGATGCAAATCCTCACTGAGGAAAAGGAAAAAAATCTAAACACCCACACAGGGAAACATTTTAAGGAAAGGTTGACTACATTCAGCACAACTCTTCAGTTTTTGGAGGCATAGGCTCTCGACTTTTTGCTTTAGAGAGAAATTAACACTGAAGATCACATTAGGTCTTTACAGTGCATACTAACATTCCAGTGACTTCTGATGATTTTAACAGTCATAATAGCAGTACATTCCACATGGACACTCTCAGACCTTATTCTGATTCTATTATCTTTTCATTTTAAGCATTGAACTATTCAGCACTGAGATGCATTATTTCAAGTAAATAGATCAGGGAGAGATGCCCATAACAAAAGCCCATAATTCTGGTCCAAAGAAGAAATACACTTGTCATTAAAGTTTAAAGACTGAATCAACATGACTGATATATGAAATGAATAAAAAAAGAAGGCAGTGTCCCAGGGAATGAACAAATCTCATAATGGGTAAAAACTTCAGAAGAAAAAAAATAATTACGTTTTCATGAGTCATGGAATCCATTTAGTAGCAGCAACACTGTATTCTATTTTTTTGTCTGTTTGTCAGCAACCTTTCACTAAACCGACCGGATCAATTTCCATGCAATTTTCAGGAAAGGTGCAAGGTGGTCCAGAATAGATCCCATTAAATTTTGATGAATGTAGTTCAAAGTCACCAAAAATGTGTTTTCGCAATGTTAAAAGATAGGGCAAATGAGGTAAAATGTGTGTGAGGTGGGAGGGGTTTGTTGTGCCTGGCACCACTTGTTATTTATTGTATTGGTTTATTTAATCGGGACCATGTATATTTATTATCATTGCTGTATAAAAATACACCCACGTAAATATGCCACAATTAGTAACAAATATCTACTTTTTTTTTATCAGTTATGCAGTTTGTTTACATCTGATTCAAGAATTGGTCTCTGTAGTCACCCTTTGTTTAAAGAAAAAAAATAATTAAATTATGTTGAAAACAACCTAATGACAAACTGCTATAATTAATCCAAGAAGGGTTTTTTTTTTTTTTTGCCTCCATCGAGGTTATAGACTGAAACACAACAAAAATAAACATTTAGACTTTTTTTTTCCCCTCTTAAATTGCAAGTCACTTATAAATAAACACATGAATATGTAGCTGTGTTCCAGGCCTGTGAAAGATGTCAGAATGAATTTAGCTTCTTCACAAAAATGAGAAATCCAGCTTGTGTGCGCCCCTGACAGCTGCAGGCTCATTAACTGCCACAACAGTGAGAAGACTTTAAAGAATTTGCCTCCGTTTTCCTCCCCCTCCTCTTATCTGTCTTCACAAATCCTCCTGTGTCGATGCGGAGCTCTCTCCCTGCACATGCAAACAGGAAACGCCACACACTGACAGTCACAACAGTAGAATTTCCTTGACTTACGCTGTAGGCTGCAATGATCAGCTGGATGACATTCTTAGAGTCCTGGTCCAGGATTTCAACTGTAGTTCCAGGTATGAGAGCAGTAAAATTCTTTTAAAAGAAGAATTATTAGTTGTTTACATTTTCCCAAACAGAAAGAGGCTTTTTTTTTTAAATAGTGACTGAAAAGTAAATGAGTTTAAGTACCTTATATATAACATACAGCCGCTTTGTCACAGCAAAGATGAGAAAGATGTTATTTTCTGCCAGTTTCTCCCCCAAAAGAGCCAGAGATGGATAGTCCTGCAGAGAAACAGCAAAGGACAATATGGGTGCTTGACTAAGGAGTGTTACTACTTATGTCAACTCAGTTCTGTTTACACTGTTTAGCTGGCCTTTGGAAAAGCTACATTGTTTGGTACCATGAAGTAATGGTACTAATGTAAGGAATGATGTTCAAAGGGATAATGTGGATGTGGATAGGGGTCCGGATCAGCACTTATGTCGTTTTAATGCTCTAAAAGTGATGTTCTAATGATCTAAAATATATGTTTCTTTCTCCTTACATACGTTTTTCTTGTGTTTTATACATTTACTTATTGGATTTACTTATTTTTTGCCACATACATAAGGAACAAAATATAACTTCATTAATCATGATTTTCTACATAACACATTTTGAAAAATTTTATAAACCTAATAAATTCTTATTATGTCCTTAAATAACACATTGAGGTTGAAATTTTGAATTTCAGAGTATTTAATGAGTGCCCAATATAAGGATAATTCGGAAGTGGCAAGGGGTCTGCATCAGCTCTTCTGTTGTTCTAATGTTCTGAAATTTTGAAAAAAAATTCACAGAAGTAATTAAGTCTTACGTCTTCCAGTAACACACGAAGGCGGAAATTCGGAATTTCAAAGTATTTAAGAGTTAAGAATTAATGTGGTAGAAAGTGAATTGGGCACATTTCAATATCACAGCTACAACAACAGAAATTGGGGCAAATGCGCCCCTTGAAGAGAAAAAAAAAATTACATTCATAACAAGTAAAACATATATCGAGGACAAAACAACTCATCTTGCTACAGAAGGAAGGGAAAAAAATGACACAGATCAAAAAGGCCGCTGATTTATGTTGAACAATATAAACAAAATAATGTATTCCAAGTGGGAGCACAATGCAATGCACATGATACTAATGAATTTTGATATTATCAGTTCTTGGCTTCTCCAAATCCTGTCTGAACTCATGAGTCTAAGAAATGCTTTGTACAAGTCTTAAATAAGACATTTTCAAATCCATTGGTTCCAGATTGGCACCACTGTCAGGAAATAACTTCTTGTGACAGTTAAATCAATATAACAGCAAAAAAATGATGGAAATGTGGGCCAGTAAAGTTAATGTAAAATATTGTACCCTCTTGTATGACAACATGTTCTTGTGACACAGTATTTACAAGTAAACAGACCCCGTTGTGGTTTTACTGGGGGAGTTTTCAAATGTGGAAGTGCTGACGAGCATGGGCTGATGCTATAAGTATACAACCTACTAACACACAACCAATTAAAAAAGGTAAAGGTACATTTTTTTCAGTATAATTTACTCAAGTCTTTGTGGATGGTAAAAACTAATTTATCCAACATGAGCTTAAAATGACTAAGAATGTAGAGTTGAGAGAAAAAGCAGGAAGTTGGAACGGAAACCATATAATGCTACGAGACCATGTTAAGACACTGGAGAACTTAATATATCAGTTATTTTTTTTATCAAGTAAACAAGAGGATTCCTATTTTGTCAAGAAAAGTGGCTGTTTAATCTCCATTGCCTAAGGGTTTTTTAAATTAATTCAAGACTTCAGGTTTCTTGGGGAGGTAAAGGCTCATTTCTGATCTACTTCAAAAATGTCATGTTCATTTCTTCCTTTTCTTCTCACCATCTTATTAGAAGCACTGTACTCATTGTTCTCATTCAGGTGGCACTGTCCATCATGTGGGTGAACCAGGCCTCCCAGTCTTCCATCCAGAGCCAGGTGAGGGACATCATCTGTGGCAAACACCAGCAGGTGGTAGGCCTCCTTCCTCCAACCAATTTTTGACTGTAGGTGACGAAAAAGAGGTTTTATTTTATGCTCTCTTGGTGAGTGAGAGTAGGGTTTTTTTCAGACTTATTGTCATTAAGTCACAGACATAATCAGAATCAAACAGTCCCAGGTCTCAGGTGTACAAGAAAAAAATACAATAGAAAAGAATAAAAAACACTAAAATGAATATGAATGTGTACAACATTGCACAATATGCATTAGCAGTGACTGTTTTCTTGTGATGGGATTAGCACCACCATGATTTGTTTTAAGGTGCAACAATGGGAGTTTTTTTTTTTTTTTTGGAGGGGGGGGGGCGCCTCCGCCTCCGGTCGTAATACACTATGCCCTGCCCTTCCGTGTAGCCAACTGGCCTGCAATAGAGATTGCCAATGTGTCGTCATCATGACGTATTCCCAGCGGGGAACGCAAAGCATTGTGGGAATCTTTGGCAT
>JAPTYR010000015.1:22131248-22142461 GCA_029814505.1 Siphamia roseigaster | reverse complement strand
ACACCGTTCAGCAATCTGACTATATCCGGGTGCAAGCTGTTTTTGCTTTTTTTAATTAAAGAGGATGATCTGGAAAAAATAATTCGACCCAGTGTGTTATAAAACAGATAATTAAGACAATTAAGTGATTATCATGGTTTTATTAGTAGTCACCATGTAACTGAAAACTCCTGACAAACACCACCAGACTTTTTTGCAGCAGGATGGGGCTTGGCCTCCATCAAAAGGAAACAACAGGCAGAGGCAGGGCCAGTATCCACCAAGCTGCTGACTAATGTGTGACACTAAAGCACCATACAGCTTTAACCACAGAGGGCTTTTGTCATTCCTTTGTGTGTTATTTAGACTGTATAGTTCACAGAGCACTGGACACATCTACCAGAGGCTTCTTTCAGGAAGAAGCTGTTGACAAACAGAAAATATGTTGGGTGAGATAGCTGAGCTTTGGTCAAGGTGTGACGCAGAACCATTTCCTGTTGGATAAAAGTGGGTAATTATTTCTCAAAGCCGGAACTGTGCCATAAGAGTCATATATTTGCATCAAAAAGCCATTTTAACCCATAAAGACAGAAATCTACACCAGTGACAATAAGCATCTACTGGCCTAAAATGTTTCATAACTTTAGATCCACTAATCCCATCAATGCATGTAAATAATTCGTGTAAAATACAGTTTGTCATATTTTCATTGTCATAGTTTCAGAGAACTTCAGAGGTTCTGTAGTTACCATGGAAATGGTCATATTCTACAATCATCACCCATGGAGTTTGAGCAATGATGATGGATGGAGACATTTGGTTAATATACAGTTAATGATACATTTACTGAAAAAGTCTAACTTTGCAAATTTTCTCTGTTTTGGTGTGATAGAGCTCAACATAATGATTAAAGTTCATCATCAATACAATAAATATAGGAAAATATAGGGTTTTCACTGAAAAAAAAGAAAAATGGAGAGGGAAATAGGATGATAAACCACAAAGGTTAAATGGTGTGGGTGTGTGTGTGGGGGGGGGGTTGATAAGTGTCACACAAATAGTACTGGGTCTTTATGAGTTAAACAATTCCAAACATGTGAAATATGTTCCCATAAAAAAATAACATAATTAGCCTTTATTTTAATATATGACTAAACGCTGCAGCAAATAACTAAATTAAACTATACTATTACCCAATAAGTTATAATAAAGTATTTTTTTACCTCTTCTCAAGTGTAACTGAGACTCAAAGGTGATTACTGACATGTATAAAAAGAAGCAGGTGAGGTTATAGTTGCATTTACTGAAAATACACTTGTAGTATATACTGGCAATCAGACTGTTGGTCAGTAAAATGCTTGCACAACAGTCATTCTGTTATTTTTACAAATCGCTTCTTTTGTTCAGTTTTCTGGACAACACAGCTCAGAAAAGGCATCACTGGAGCCACCTATCCTTTCTGTCTGGACAGGCTCCTTTCAACTGGTAGTTGGTCAAATTTAGTACCTCCTCTCTAAACAACAAAAATATAATGATCACATATTAATACTGGATGCAAGAATAGCTGTTCACAAAGCCATTGTTTGAGTAAACCCTTCATTCATATCCACATCTGACAGCTAAACTGGCTCCCATTGAATGAAAGTAGACCAGCCCAGATCAATCAGACCTTTAGACAGACCCAGCCTAGTGTTTGAAATAGTACAGCTCCAGTAAATTACAAGGCAGCAGCAACTCTGAGGGAGACATTCTCTTCCTGAAGAAGACAATTAAATTGGGAGAGAAAAACAGGGATATGACTGGACCTGTGACTCGTCCTCATGTTTAACCAGCTGCACCAGACTACACTTCCTGTCTATCCCCCCTGGTGCTTTTAATTAACAAGCAAATAGGCCAGACGCCTGTCACGGGGGGGCTTCTACTTTAAGTGGCTTCACAGCACTTTCCTCTACTGTCTGTACTAAATAAACTGAAGGAACCTTCCACAGAAATTATTCTTCTTATTGCTACTTTATCATCATGAAAAGTGCAGATCTGTGAGAATAACAAATTTGCGTCCCAATTAGAATTTTATATTATTATTCTGCTCTTCCATGAAAGGAACAAATAAAACTGAAAACACATACTGCTACATAAGACCGTGCAGTGATGGATGATTAGATGTAAATTAGTTGTCAGGAAAAAACAATCAGAAACACTTGTCACCTTGCATACAGCAGCTTGAAGGATGGCATCAAATCCACCTTCCGGCGCATCTCGGTTGCGAGATACCATCTGCTTCTGCACCTCCTCATTAAAACGGTCCACTTTGTCCGTCAGTGAAAGGATGTGGCGGAAACCAAAGGTGGGAACACAGTTGGGGAAAGTTTTGTATCTGTGGAGGGTAACAGAGAGGATATAAATGTTATTTCCTCTGAAAAAAAAAAAAAAATCATCTTAGGACAACTGCAGTGGAAGTAGTGTGTTCATTAGTTCTTGTGTGTTTTCTCAGTTCTAACTTGATTCCAGACATTAATAAAAATGTGTCAAGCAGTTACACTAAGGGGATCACTGACTGTTTATGTTGATTTGACAGGAGCTTTAAAAGTGTACAACGAGATACAGAGCTAAAACGCTGTTATCTACATCCTTCGTGTAGATGTCACTGTGTATGTCGAGGACACAACCCACACCATAACCTAGATGTGTAGTGATGCGTGACAGTGCATTGCTATTTCACCCCCGGGGCAAACATCGTGCGCCACAGCTTTTTCTTCTTTCTGTTATCTATTCTGCTTCCTTTCAACTCGCCCACATCAACACCCCGGAGGAGAGGGGCCATTTTGAAAAGCTGCTTATTCACTTTTACTTCGTCAAATATGAAAAATTGCCAATTCTTGCAACTGCAGGATATCCAACTATACATGATTCATGGATGTTCAAAAATAGAACACGTTATTATTTCAGGATTTCCTATCATCTACTGTGAGCACCTTTACTTCAGGAAACAGCAGTCCATCTTTTCCATTCTCTATACAGTCAATGAGTCTATACAGGGTTAAGACCTTTAAGTAAAAACTGTCTTCACACTACCTACCCATTGCAAGGATTCTCGTGATACTTCGGTGCGGTGTAGGAGAAAGGGGATACGTTTTTGTCCACAAAAGATCCAAAGCCTAGCCTGAAATTGCTGGTGAGTTTGCCCATTTCCTGGGCCAGCTTTGTGCCCAGGTTACGGATGGTGTGCAGATCATCTTTCATGGAAAGAGACAGGTCCATGAGATAATAAAGATCCACTGGGTAGTCTTCAACCTGCCGCACCTGCAGCCCGAACCACGTCTGGTCCCCTACAAGAGCAAAAAACAAAGATTCTGTGATGTAATTTTGTCTTTAAGTGATTGCACAAAAACAACAAGAAATCCTGGTAACACAAAAAGTTCTCTTCTAAAACCAACTACATCAGCATCGTACCTGGTCGTAGGCTGAGTGAAATCTGCTGAGGCATAATCTGGACAACATCATACTGGGTCCACCCGGACCCTTTAGAACTGAGAGGTCTGCTCTGCAGAATAGAGATGCTACTTTTGGGGTACTCAATGAACTGCACGTCACACCCCCTCTTTTGCAGGTTTTGAATAAAATCACACCGTGACGTCAAAGTCCACCCTCTTCCAAAATTCTAAAAAACAAAAAGTCAAACCTTTAATTAATGCCTCCCGAACATGATAAAGGACAACACATCGTGGACATGAGAATTATTTCACTAATATGTAGGGAATCTGTGTATGGAAGATGAATGTACCAGTCTGTAACACAGAAGCTATAATAATAATAATAATAATAAATAACAACAACAATAGCAGTAACGTGGCGTTTAAGGTTTGTATATACCTCTTGTGCGCACCAGGCGCAACTGGGGTGAATGAGGAGGCATTCTTTACAAGATGTAGTGCTGCCACTCATACACATGTTGAGACCTGAGAAGGATTTAAGAAAATATCACAAGGATAGTAACAACAGTGTGAAAGAAAATGGAAAGTGATCACATCCATCTATGTTAGGACTTGTACTGTGGGAGTAAAAGGAACCTCTGGATAGAGTTACATATTTTAATGCATTAAACGAGACAGTAGAACAGGTAAAGCCTTAAAGGTGTTGATTCAGCCTGTAGTGGTGTTCAAGGGCACTCGGAGTACAGAGGAAACAAAAAAACTAATTAAAGGAAAACACAACATAAAGGATCTTCATAGGGTGTTGCTCTACATAAATATCAGCTTCAGTGCCGCTTGGCATGTTCTCTCATTTGGTGTTTTGATGGTAGTGGTGTAGAACACTGTCGAACACAACAATCCAAAACCTTTCATGGCTGTTTGACTGTGGTGGTGTTTGTCAGACTCATAGCATATGACTGACATCAGTTCCATACACCCTACATCGTTGAGTGTTTTTTTTTCCAGCCCTGTGGATGTTAACATTATAATTGGCAGGTTTTTCCTTTAATTTGTCATCTGTCTGTACACCAGGAACACCACCACAGCGCTTCAACCTGAAATAATGGCCTAAAAAAACCGAGGACAATCACAATATAATGTCCATCCTCTGCATCCATTATTGTGTGATGACGTCACACACAGGTTTTATTTTCATGACATTTTCTTTGATATAAAGGCCTACATAGATATGCACAGCCTGCTTCTGCGGATCCCGGCAAAACAATTTCCACGAATCACTGGAATGGACATGTTTCATCATGAAAAACACACTCAACATCTGCCTCTTGGTGTCACCTCCTCAGCTGTGATCAAAGGAATTACAAACACAGCCAAGTGTTTTGCTGCTTTGTTTGCCACATGTGTTTTCCAGTCCATCAGTGCGTGTATGCAGACACTGGTTCCACGGACAGACACCCACTGGAGGGTGGATCTGCTGCAAAAAAACAGGCTGATAAAAGTCCATTCATGACAAAACACACACATTTGCTTTGTCTTACCCTGGGTGGTGTACAGGAATGTCTCCAGGATCACGCACCACAGAGCCGCTCGCCACATCCACGTCCCCACGCTCCACATGGTGTCACTCTCAGTCGTGAAATTCTGGTTTTGTTGTCTCCTTTCGCACTTGACACCGATTTTTTTTCACGGTACCATCCAGCAGCTCATGGGTTTCAGTCCGTTCGGTGTGTGCAAACCAACACGGTCCTAGTGTTTACACCATCCCAGCTCTGATCACGCCTTTATTCTGGGTTCAAGGATCGATGACAATTTTCCATTGTTTGGAGAAACACCCGGACCTCTGCACACCGTCCTGTTGATCCTATGTTTGGACGCCTCTGCAGACTTCCACGTCTTGACTACTTCACCCATATTTGACCGCTGCTCTCTCTAAACTTCTCCATCGATATCGTGTCACTTATCGGTCTGGTTTGGTCACAATCTGCGGAAATATCAACAAATCCAGTAAAAACACACTCGGAACCAGGGCACGTACCGGGTCCACTAGTGATTTTCTTGTCCAGATTAGTGTTATTGCTGCTCCTGGTGTCTCCGTTTGGCCGGTTTGTGTCCCAGCTGAAGGCTCCGCCCATTCCCAGCCACAGATTACATTAACCCCTTCGGTGCCTGCCTGTACAGTTGGCACCTTCCGTGGTGGAGGTCAGGCCTTCACTGGGTGCAGACCCCTAGTGGTGGCCTGGGACACCTCCATGATCCATCACATGGAAGAACCTGACCCAAGGAAAAACTATTAAATGAGACATTCATACAGAAACCCAAGAAATTCACTTTAAAATAGTAAATGGTGTGGATCCATCTGGGGAACTGTTGTGTCTCTGAAAATAAAACCTTTGTGTTTTGTAGGGAAGAGGATAGGGGCCACTGAAAAAATGTCTAATATTATTAGAATTATTATTATTAGAGGAAAAAGTCAGAATTCTGAGAATAAAATCAGAACTCTGAGATTGAAGTGAGAATTATGTGGAAAAGTCAGAATTCTGAAATTAAAGTCAAAATTCTCAGATCGATTTCTAATTTTAAAAAACAGAATTGTGAGATTAAAGCCAGAACTCAGAATAAAGTCAGAATTCTGACTTTTTCTATTGATGCCAATTTTGTAATAATTCTAACAATCATTGTGAGAATTCTATCCTTGACAAGTCCTTCACACTCAATGGAACAAAAACTAAACCTTTTGCATGTTTTTTTTTTTTCTTGGTCTTAAATTGAAAATCAGAGCATCTGAATGACAACATTTCACTTTATACAGATTCACTTCTGTTAAAGTTGTGACATATTTTCACTTTCACTAATGTCAAGGTTCCCTTCCCCTTGTACAGGGTTAGGATCATGACCTTTTTTTAATGGTTCAGTGGCCCTAATCCTCTTGTGTAGTTTTGTGATGGTATTGAGACCTGATTAAAACTTGTGATCATTTATTTTTTACTGTACATTTTCTGAAGCTCTGTGGTTTGATATACAAGACTGGTTTGATACAGAGTCACTTGGAACCCTTCTTTCATGAAGACAGGTTTTCATCAGACTGATCGCAGATAATAATAAAAAGGATTTTCTGATAAACATTCAAATTCTTGCAATATTCCATATATACAAAAGGGAAATATTTAAAGACAAAACCCAGATTTGATGTTTTTCACATGGAGTTTCTTCATTTTGTAAAATGTCTGCAAACTTTTTAAGGACTGAAAAATGATTTGTAAAAAGCCCTAGCTTCTATTTAACTTTATGAATTGTTTTTTTTTTAATCTCTTCTGTGCCCTTTGTCCTCCTTACTATACTGATCTGTAAAAGAATGTAAGCCATGACTGTTTTCTACATTAAACTTCATTAAAAAAAAAAAGGTCTTCACACTATTGTCACCAAATCTTGCTACATTTTCATTTCAATTAAGTTACACCTTTTACTTTATTTTCCTGCTACTTTTATACATCATTCTAACCTTTTGTACAATCTTTCACTGATTTTCAGCCTACCTTTTACTTTAACAGCAATTTCAGCTCACTACATTATTCTCATCTTTTATGTCTGTTAGATCTTTGTCTTTCCAGTCATTTTCATCTTCTTAGATCCTTAATTTTATTTCTTCTTGTTAGTTCTTATACATAATTTTTAACGCACCTTTAAATTATATCCATTACATTTCTACTTGCACAGTACAACGGTTCCCGACCATATTTTACTATATACTGAATCTTGATTTTGGATTTGTATTAGTGTATCATAGTCTGCAAGATCATTTTTGTAACATCACTGTTCTATGAGAATCAATTTCCAGTATCTATAATAAGACAACTCAGCATGAACTTGGTAACTGTCATTTTTAGTTTGTACTAATGCATTTGCAGATTTTTAAAAACATTTAGTTTAAGAAATGGGAGTGTTCCTAACCTATAAATGTGAATACATTTTGAATAACCTCAAAAGTAACTACAACTATCACATAAATGCAATGGAGTAAAAACACACTATTTACCTCTGAGATGTGGTGCAGTAGAGGCTAAAGCTGGAATGAAGAATTATATCAAGTGCTTAGTATCTGGTGCAAAACAAACACCTAATCCAGCAGCAGTTGTTCATGCAAGGCCTTTACTTCTTAACTGAAATTACAGCATCTGAAATCAGTCTTAAGTAACACACCCCAAGGTGGAACATATAATCTAATTAAGATTTAAGACTGAAAACAAGAAAACTGACATCAATAAAACCTGAGACTCAAAGATAAGATGAAATACAACCAAAGCTGTTGCTTAAACATCTACATACAACCGTAAAACTAATTCTATCATTTATATAAACTAGCTTGCCTTAAAATAGAAAATAACTGTCAGGTGGCATTTTGCAAATCCACTGATTTGTAAAACGCAAACTTATCAAGATACAAAATCACTGCACTCAATTTAAAAAAAAAAAAGACCAGATTGAAAAATAAACCGGCATTGTAATATTTTTTAACAAAATGTTTAACCATTTTTTGTAGGGATTTCTAACTTTTTAAACACACCAAGATCAAATTACATACAGACAAGCCCCAGTCACATTACTCATTTTTAAAATAACGTTATTGCCCCACTTTTTTATATATACATTTAAGCTCCAACAAACTTGAGAAAACTGAACACTCTACAGTACGTCCCTGCCTCTTCATAACTGTGTGGTATTTGCTGGCCTGGTCAGAATGTCAGATGTCATCTGTCTGATGCTTCTGAGGGTCATCCCATTGAGGACACCCTGGTGTTTGACCCACAGCTCCAACAGAGCATCAAGTATTTGCTGTTTCCCTATATCTGGGTGGCACTGTGTCAGCTCAGCCATCAGGATGTCAAAGCTGCCCGAGGTGCAGGGACTCTGGGGCAAACAGGTTTCTTCAGCCATGGGTGGGATGTTCACAATCTCCCTGTCCTTGAAACTGGAGGTGACGGGCAGCTGAGTTATTAGCTGGAGAAAGGATGGACAACAAATTCAGTGAAACTATCACAGTAAAGTATGTCAGATGTTCTTTATTAATCAACAAAATAAGGAGTCATCCTGTAAATGACTGTATGTTGTAACTATGTGATGTATTTCATGCTGCCTCTTCTCCAGGACTCTTTCAGAAAAGAGGTTCTTAATCTTAATGGGATTTTTTTTTCCTGGTTAAATAAAGGTTAAACAAAGAAAATAAAGAAAGCCCCAAGAAAATATATACACATCTGTAAAGCAAGCAGCCTTTTACTTCCATTTTTGTAAAATGTTGCTTTTTGACATCTCTAGGGAGAACACCAGTTTTTCCAGTATAAATATTCATTTGTTAACAACATATTTCAAATCTCTAGATTCAGTCATCAATAAGTACTACTGGAAAAATAAACCACCAAGAATCAAATTAACAACACTACAGAAACCGAAGACACAAGGAGGGCTTTCAGCACCAAACTTTCGTCAGTACTCCATTGCAAATCAACGACAGTTCATATTTAAATGGATCCACCCTCAACAGTCAGACAACTCGTGGGTAGATATTGAACAGATAGTGTTGTGACCATATTCACCTTTCAGATTTACCATTCATCAGTCCATCTGTTAAACGTCACCCTTGTTTTAAAACTTTTAACAATACCCTCAGCTCTGACAGCCTGGTGGGAATTCCACAAAAATCAGATTCTACCTTAGCACCATGCAACCTCACCCCTATCTGGAATAACCCTGATTTTCTTAGCAATAAAAGACCACTTCACCTCCGCTCATGGTCAGATAAAGGCATCACTCACCTGGAACATCTCTTTCAAAATAATAAATTGGTTTCATTTCCTGGTCCGGGAGTATGGCATCAGGAGCAATCAATACCTAGAATACCTTCAAATTAAATCATCCATTCATGCCATGTAACACTGCAGACTTTGACCTCCACCTTCCACCACTCAGTTCAGAAGTAATTACCATCTCTTCAACAAAAAAAATCTTGTCCAAAATCTACAAAATAATTTCTAAATCACACAGTACCATCACCTTACCTACAAGGAAATACAGTTATCGATTGCTCCGGATGCTGACTTCTGGAACCACAGCATTCAAAATGTTTATTCCATGTCTAAAAATGCAAATCTACAACTCATACAGTACAAGATACTCCATAGAACACACTTCACAGGGCAGAGAATGTTTAAAATGGGATTTACATCAAACATTTGTACTAACTGCACCCAAAACACACCAGACACTTACATCCACGCCTTATGGCACTGCACCCCAGTTCAACAGTTCTGGAACCAGGTCACTGCTTCACTGTCCGCCCTGATGGGCTGCCACATCCCCATGTCCTCTTTACTTTGTTTACTCGGTGACACACCCACAATAAATCTTAATAAATCCAACAATAAACTACTCCTAACAGCACCAACTATCACCAAGAAAACCATCCTCATCAACTGGAAATCCAAGAAAAATATAAATATCACACACTGGAAGAATCTATTGGCAGAACACATTACACTAGAAAACTCTACCAACAACATTCAGCAGTTGAACCCCTCTCTGTTTGGGCCCCTCTCCTCAACTTTGTACAAACATGATCTCACTGTTCAAACCATCTCAAAAACTGCCTGGGAACCAATTGCTCTATCCCTCAAAAGAGAAATGCATCCACCTTATAAAGCATCATTATAAATTACAAACACTTTATATTTATTAATTATTAACTAATTAATTAGGTATTATGTCACCACACCTTTATTAAAAAAAAGGAAAGGACAATCACTATTATGGTAATTATTCTTATTTGTCTTATTTAGTTTAATGTTTATTTTATTTACAAATTTATGATTATTATTATTAAAACATTTTTTGATGGTTTTTTTAAATGTATTTAATTTTATTACTTGCCTTTGTACACTAAACTCTTTTTGACCCTCCTACTCAGTCAAAATCATCTTCCTTCCTTCTTCTATTTTCATCTGAATATCCCCAAACACACACAAACTATTTATAATTATACACATACGTGTACACACGCACGCCTGTAAATAGTTTTCTGGTTGCACCCATCTTTTTGTTTAATGTCTTTGAACTGTTTTGCGACTATGAATTTATATGAGCTGAAGTTTATGAGTTAGTACACCTGATGTCTTGGTTTTTGCTTTTTTTTTTTGGTCGATGAAGTTGTTCTTGGTGTCATTACTTGTTTAAGAAATAAAAGGGGGAAAAAAAACCCACAACATATCAATCCACTACACTTACTAGCAATTTACAGTCACACAGCATATCTTCTCAATTATTTTAATAGTATATTTTTTAAAGCGTGGCATATTTTCCTACAAATATTTGACTGCACAAAGTTATAGGTGTGACCGCTGTTGATGTGAGTTTTGTAGATGGAACTGATGTATGGAGATAAACAGGTGTCAAAAAGAAACAGAAAAACTAAAAAGAAAGAAAAAACTACTGGAACCAAATTACAATAATATTTATTTCGTTTTTTAAATTGTTTTTACTTAATTTTTTTTTTCAAATTTTTCATGTTATTTATTATTTTGTAAATATTTATTAGTTTTTGTTCATTTCGCTGGTTATTTGTTTATTTTTTAAATATTATTTTTCTTCAATTTTGTTCCATTTGTGTCTTACTTTGTTCATGTTATTTTGTTGGTTTATTATTCTTTTTTTGTTTTTATTCATCATTTTGGCTGTTTTTCTTCATTTTGTTGCTTATTTTACTCTTTTTGACTAGAACTGCTAAAGTCTCAGGAGTTAAAGTGTTAAACAGTAGTA
>JAPTYR010000015.1:22102543-22117411 GCA_029814505.1 Siphamia roseigaster | reverse complement strand
TGTAGAGCCCTAAATCACAACAAGGTTGCCTCAAAGGGCTTTACAGAGTTCATTTGTAAAACAGTCAATGAAAAAAAAAGTAGGTGTTCCCTACTAAAGGTTATGAGTTTAATCATTCTTCATTAACAGTCTGCAATATTTTCATTTGTTGTGCAGATTTAACCTGTATTTTAATCTCATTGTGTAGAGTATGTTTCATGTATTTTACATATCTCTTTCAAACAAATCTGATCCTTGAATGAATAATTCAACCAACTCAAATTAAGTCTGTCTGTCCAGAATATTTTGGTGCTATTTATCAGTCTAGTGCTAAACTGTAAATTATTTTCTGCAGTCATAGTTAGCCATGAAAATGTTACAATAGTCAAAAAAATATTGAAATAGCCATTTTCTGTTCTTTTACTTTCAGCTATTGTACATTTCACTTCAAGATTTGTAAAATCATTCCAAAATGACATAAAAGTAACAGCCATCTTTTTGCATTAAACACTTCAAACCACCAATATCATGTGCACTGACTGACTGACTGGAGATTGTACATGAATTTCCTGGCTAAGACATTGAAACACATGAGATAAGTGTTTTCTACACAGCTACATGGACATGTTTCGCAACACATTCTCTGTGGGTTAGAAGAAAGTAATCATTTACCCAGAAATGTATTGCAAAGAGCCAGGAGAAGCATGTGACTCATGTGAAATGAGCCAGGTCAAGCACAGTTACTGCCAGACCACAGCAGCCCGTCAGCTGGCTGACTGTAGGCTGCAAGGAGAGGGGGGTGGACAAAATGATGAAGCACACCAGGACTGCAAGCAGTGAAGCATAGAGGACCGTTTATTGTACCCAGTACAGATTATCATAAACTCAGCAGTGTAAGAAACACATTGTGAGGGGAGAGGACTGAAGCCTATACAAGTGCAGACAATCCCTGGATCTCATGATTTAACGTGCGTCTCGACGGTGGCCTTTGCTGGAACTCTGGCCTTTACACACATACTTTACAGCCAAGATAACATCTTCATACACGCTCCAACCCAATACAGAAGCCTCTTAAAGAAACAGTCTGCAATAGTAGCATCGTAAGGATGAGGGGAAGTTTTAATAAGGATAGTTTTTTAAAAAGGTACATATCTATTAGAGCCAGAACTATACAGCTTATACATTAAAATCAAAACAAATGCAGCCTTATAGCAAAAATATATACTTTATATAAGTTTGTCTTTGCCCCGTTCATAAACAAAATGAACACCAGAAAAAAAAAAAAAAAAATGCAGAATATCACAAATATCTTCTTTGTCCAAAGACAGTAAAGCGATATGTTGGTGAACACACAGTCTTGACTGATTACACCATGCAAATAGAAGCGGAGGCCTCTTGTTGACAACTTGTGATTGGCAGAGGTGTCAAGAAATGGTGTCAAAATGTCACCCCTTTCTTTTTTGCATGCAAGGTCCTGATGCTCCTGCCATACATTGGTGCATCAAAGGAACTAGTACACGGCCAAGGAAACATCAAGCACCCAGACGGAAATACAAAAAAAGGAGCAATGCAACTCTTTATCATACATGATTTCATTAGCCGCTCAGCGAAAAATATGTACTTTGTAATGGAGGAAGAGCGCTAATTAAAGCCCGACCGATTCATCAGTATGGACTCATCACAGATAATGGTGTATACGCTTTTGGATAAGAGTTGATATCAAAACCTTGATTTATAGAACATTTAATGCAGTAATAAATGGTTAATTTATTATTTCAAGCTTTGCATTTTGTTGAATTTGTTTTTCTATGCGTAGTTATTTATAAGTAGTGAAGTTTACTGTTCAGTGCACATGTCAGACTTTGGATAAGAAGGTTTATTGTTAAAATGTAGAATATTTGTGCCAGGAGTTTGATGGTCACTTTTGAGAGATCACAGCAAGAACAGTTTATACATGTATATATAATCCAATATAGCGGCCCCAGAAAATCCAGAACCGGTCAGGCTCTAGCACTAACCTTGAGAAACAAAAGAACTGAGCAGTGATGAACAGATGTAAAGAGGAGTGTACCGTGTAGACTGTGGACCCCTACAATGTTATGCAGTCGCTAAAGGGAAGCAGATACGATCTCTTAGACGGGTAGAACAGTTAAAGAACATAGCATTTACACGAGAGAACAGCCCAACCAACTAGCTTGAAACACAGCAACATCCCAGAATCCTGAACTCTGGGTCTCTAAACTGTCAACAGAACATACCAGGCATATTTTCAAAAAAGTAATATCTACAAAAAACAAAGTGGTTTGTGGGTTTTGAATATGTTGTGGGTCAATCCGTTTTTGCAAATTAAAGCCCTTTGACGGATCTTGTAGTTAAAATGCAATGACATGAAAATGGGGGACCCAAAAAGGCAACCATAGAATAGTGCTGCATTTAGAATATCTTAGATTTGAAATGTTTTGCTCTGTTGGATATTTGATTGTTTTAATAAAAGCAGACTGTCACAAAATCAGAAATGTAACAACTCTTGCATTCTTGTACAAAGGGGGGTCTGGCAGTTCTTTTAAAGTTGGAGGCCTTGGGCCTTGCTTTGTTTGGTCTCCACAGCAACAGCAGCCTCTTGCCTTACTTCAGGAATCTTGTAAGGTGGGCAGAACAGTTTTCATGATGGTCTCTCTCCCCCTCTCATTAGATAGCATAGCAGAAGAGCTGTTGCAGGTTTTTCCCTCATTCTTCTTAGCCAGGGACCTTACGGAGTCAGACTGTACGAAGGTTTTCCAGGGAGGAGAGTGAAACTTGAAAGAGCAGAGCATGAGACTTTTTTCTTCATGCTGCTCAGCAGTTCCAGCTCCAGGTAGAAAGCCTGGAGTGGGCGTCCAGAGACATAAGGAGTGTCTGTGTGTACATGTGTGATGTGCATCAAGACCACAATGCATTAGTAGCCATAGCCATCAGGGAAGGGCAAGGCTGCCACACACTGTTCCCCTGCATCCAGCAGATACGGAGCCGTTTCATCATAATGAGTGAGGGGCACCGTGTCATCGTCCAGGCCAGGGAGGCTGTCGGGGTCTGCCTTCAGGTTGGGCCTCTGGTTGTCAGGGAAGGCCATGGAGAACAGAGCCTCTGGGTCACAGACAAACTTATACACATACCGCTCACCAGCCACCTGGGAAATAAAGAGAACATATTTAACTCACTTTATTGACCATGATTTAAATAAGGTGAAAGTGAATCAAAAGCAGAAAATAGATTAGATTTAGTAAAACTGGGCATGATGCCTGGATCCCAGGGTTTCTTTTGTATACATTTTACTGTGGCAACCTGCCACTGGCAGATCACTGTCACCGCAGCCCCAGTATCTTGTACAATACCCTTTGGTATTTTAATTTTAAACAAAGGCCTTAAGAGTCCAATTGTTATAATCAAATGTGATATCTACCAACATCTGATTACTTGAATGTCACACTGACAATAAATAATGTGGAAATATCACTGAATTATATTTAGAATTTGAAAGGCATTTCAATACATTTCTCTGTTGGAGTTAAATATTTACACCTATAAATGTAAACCAGTATCAGTTAAGGCTAGTTCATGCTCCTGCGACATGGCGACGATGTAACTATGTCGTCGATGCAGACCCCTACGCCCTAACACAGACCCCAGGCTTTAAAAATACTATTGTTTTCCTCTCTTAACTACGATCATCCCTTAAGAGAAAAGAAAAGGGTGAACGTGCCTTTACCTTCTGCATGATGCCCTTCTCGTAGTAGTAGCGCAGAGAGCGGCTCAGTTTGTCGTAATTCATGGCTGGTCTGTTCTTCTGAATGCCCCAGCGACGAGCCACCTGACGACACAAGACACAAACATAAGGAGCTGAAGTCAGTATTGATTAAAAAAAAAAACATAGTCTATAGTTTACAAAGTTGTATTGGTTGTATTAACCAATTCTGAGCAGTGGAGACTAACCTCCTCAGGTTCTATGAGCTTGAACTCCATGCCACGACCAGTCCAGGCTATGAAATGGCCATTGGCTGGGTCATCCAGTAAGGTGACCAGGAACTGCCAGAGCTGCAGGGAGCCACGGCGTTGGTAGGGAGGACCTTCACGATACACAGAAGGCTCCTGTTTTACTTTTCCTGCGAGTGGAAAGTAAGGAGAAGGAGGGGAAGGGAGAAGATGGAGAGGCAGAAGTGGGGAGAGAAATGTGTCAATCAGTACAGCACTACATCACAGTCACGGTGTGGTGAGACATTCCTGCCAGATGGTGACTGCGAAGTGGATTTGCAGTTCATTATGCACCGCGAGCAGTGGAAGGATTCTGCAGAAAATGCTCACAAGTAGTTCAGGCTGCATCTAATGTGGTCTGTATTGTTTGGTTTGAGCTTGGAAAAATTAAAGAAAATGTGATGTCGTCCGCCGGGTTACGGTATAGAATGTTAACTCATTTGTAATATAAAAAAATATCAAGAAAATAGTTTTGCACCTATCTTGTCCTTGATCTTATGGTATTCACCCATTTGTATTTAAACCACTATCAAAAGTATGTCTCATTTATTCACTTTAAACATGCATGCTTGTTTTTGCAAGATTTTAGAACTTGCTGCAACACTCTCACCTCTAATCAAGTCTCACCTTCTAATCTTTCAGGGACCACACAAGTGTCGTCAAAGTATAGCTGAGGATCTCTGTCGAAGGAGAAGTCTGAAATTAAAGGAAGATATGCATACTTAATCAGATCTGTATAACAGATTGTGGGAAAAGTGGAGCCCAGTAACCACCTTCTTCCCAGAGATTCAAAGTGCAAACAAAGCAATATAGTTGGACAGTTTCCCAAGAGCGTGAGCTTGCAATGTACTGGGCCTCTGCCAGCTGCTGATGTGAGAAATCGACTTTGTGTGGAGAAAGTGACACACCGATGGATTCACTACCCCTCGAAATTTGTATGCTGCTAACCGGTGTTCTTTAAGCAAGCTATAACTGAAATTCATTTGTTCTCTAGCTTAAAAAGTCACAAGATTCAAAGCCACAAAAGAAAGGACTAATGAAATAACTCCAATATCTGAGACATGAAGAGACAAAAGCATGCAGTATGATGAACTTACTTTCATGGTTATTTTGGTAGAAGCTCCCTGTTCTCCCAAACGTTGACTGACAGTTAGGCACTTCTGTAAACAAAGAACATGGGCGTATAAATTTAGACTAGAATAATCACAACTTTACTGTCATATCAACTGTGCAATACATCAACATGCACCCTGCAGCTGACAGATGTATTTGGGGCACTGCTGCTGTGCAAGTACAGCAATAAAAAGCTGTAAATGGTTCACTCAGTTTATTGTGATTAGTCCAGTTCATGTTGATCATAAATGCACAAAAACACTGACATGTGTTTGGCCTTTAGTTGTCCCATCACTTTGTTGTGTCCAACTGCAGTGTCAACAGCTGGGCCACCTCCCTCAACACACACACACACCTAAAGTGGACTAAAGCCCAGATCCCAGAGAACACCGAACAGCACACAACACTGCTTGCATGTCCACCAAGCCCTTAAATAGGATTAGCACCATGGTTGCTGTATTAAATCTCAATGACAATCAAGTTACGCCAGTCCTCACCCTGAGGGGTCAAAGTCTGTCTTCCGTTTGTTGCGTCTCTGCTATACCAACCCCTCCACCCATTACTCTGTTTCCTGTCTACAGATAAGATAACCAGAGATCAATCAAGATTTTTCTTAAGTCTGCGTCCCTTATTGTCCTCACATTAGAGAATAAACTGCAGGAAGTAGTCATGAAGGACGAAACCCAGAGAAAGGAACATGCATATGAACTAAATTTTTTTCCCCCCCAGCCATCCTTTTACTTTACATTATTTAATTTCCCTGAGTATTTTTCCCTGTATTTTATTTCTGTATGCATTGTGCCCATGTTGCATGGTGACAAAGAGAAAGCTTTTGGAGAAATTTGTAAATGATAACAATAAATACAGATTTTCAATGAGGAACAGGATATAATTATGCAATCAAAGAAGTGAAATCAGCCAAGAGCTCCAACACTACTGTGCAGCATTGACATATTAGTATTTTTCCAGGTAGACTAATAATTTACAACTGATTACACTTCCAAAGGAACACCGCCTTTCTGTTCATGTTTGTTTTTCTGAACATGCATATCTCCCATCCACCTAGAGATGCGATGCATCTGTGACGTGGGTATTTAAAGGCCATAAGAAGCTAAGAGGATTTGTTATTACGTCACTGCCACCCGGACAGTCACCAAGCAAAAAAGAAAGGAGAGTATATGGAAATGAGTGCACAAGAGAAGATGGGGGAAAAAAAAACATTGCAGAATTTCAGGAAAAATTGGTGTTAATGCAGCAGACTGGGGACAGCAGCTGGCTGTGTGAGTGGAAGGATCAAACAATACACCAAGTTGCGCCGGCTTGTTTGATTTATTCGACAAGAGTAAACAGCATCTCTGACAACTGTCTGACAAGGCTTTTTTTTCCCTTTACTGTCAAGTTGAGAATTTCCAGGCTCTTACGGTGGCCACGCTATGCTGCAGGTCACTGTGTCCTCTGAGGGCAGTGGCCTAGATCTATTCCAGGTAGGCTCAGTGAAAGGGTTCTATGCACCTGGCTGGATAACCTATTTACTTTTTGCCCTTGGAGGCTTAGGCTGAGCTAAAAGACCCACTTTTACTTTACTGGCATGACTCGGGAGGAATGATGCAGATTAGACTTAAGAGTGTGTGCATGTGTGAAATGAGCACCTGTGTGCTCAGGCTTCTGCTGCATGGTAAAACTCACAGTCATGTGCCATTAGCCAGAATAAACATGGCCTGATGCATTCCTTACTCATTGCCAGAGCTTCATTCATCCAGCTAGCTTGCAGGGGTCAACCACTTACCTTCCGTAGCCATTATCTGATATTTAGGAATTTTGCTTTTAGCCTTTTTAGTGTCACTTTTGTTTTATTTTTAATCCAAAATCTGGTGTTGTCATACAACCACCACTGAAAAATGCCCCTCCCACAGCACTTTTTCCACAAAGTAATAATGAGCAAGATCAGAAGAGACAGGCAGCCCCACAGTGATGTGCAGATGATAAATAATGCACTCAGCTTCATTTTCAACCACTTCCAAATCATACTACCTACCAGAATCAAAGCAGAAGTCACGAGGCTCCTGCTTGATGGCCATGGGATGGAAAGTGGCCTGTCGAGGAGGGCCTGCAGGTGGTCCTGGGGGGCCCATGGTAGGGACGCCTTGCTCAGTGTATCGTGGGTCAAGGAGCTCTTGCTTGAAACCCTGTGGTGGTACGGCCACCAGAGGCTCTGACATCTGTCGGTGGTATGGTGGTCGCCCATCACGTGGCAGATTGTTGTTGCTGCTGCTGGGGGTCTGTGGCAAAAACTGTGGGCGTCCTTGGCTCTCTGATGGGGGAAAAGGTAGACATGGCTCCGACATCTGCCTCTGAAACCTTAAGATAAAGATTTGCAAAACATGAACTCTTTTCAGTGAATTTTGACATTCTGAAATGAAGACACTGAAAAGTAACCACAGGGTTTATCTCTGACGAGGGACGCTCACCTGTGCTCTGGGGTGAAGTTGTTAGCATCCTGGCTGATAGGTGCACAAGGAACAGCAAAGGGCAAGCTGTGGAGTGCTTGCTGGTTGGGGGCTCCAGCACTCGCAGTTATCGGCTGTTGTACGTGCACTGGACGTGGAGCTGGAGTTGAATTGGCTCCATGTGGATGTGGTGGAGGGGTCTGCTCACTCAGTGGATGTGTTCCTGCTGTGCTGGTGGGCCCACAAGGAGAAACTGGTGTTGAGGGAGGGGTTAATGGCTTGAACCCAGGAGTGGGCTTCCTGTCACAGGCACTGTGGAAGAAAAGAAGGAGCAAGAGTTACCACTGAGAATTCAGCATTGGTTTAACCAGTGAGGAATACTCAATTAAACGACTGCTGGGACACAGAGTTTGGTAGAGAATGAAGACAGACCCATTGATCCACACAAACGAGGATAGCAGTAGTAATAATCATCATCATTATTATTATTAATAATAAATATACCTGTAGCTGTAAAGGCACTTCTCTCCGTAGGGCATGGGACTCCTGTCCTGGCGACAGGGAGAAAGCTCTTTGGATGGAGTCAGCTCTCGTTTGATCTTGGTTGGTGGCGGGCCATGAAACATCACTAGGTAGGAGGAAAGAAAGAGAAACAACACAACTGAGTGCATTAGATAAACTCCAGATATCACCTAATTGAAGTCATAAACAGAAGTGCAGCAGTTATCTTAACCACATCTTAAACTGATTGATAAATGGATGCATGGGTAATGTCTGCATATTCCCCCGACTGTCAGAACCACTTAGCAGCTATTTGTCTTCAGCCTTAATGGCAGTCGACTACGGACTTTGAAAACAACCATCTATCCACCACTGCTAGGTAGCATGATACTAACTGCACTGTACACACAAAAGCTATCAAACTGCTCGTCTGATTCCCATTAGGGCGGGCCAATACCAATATCCATGAATCAGTGGGGCTGTAATCTAATGGTGGTGAATGATTTTCCTTCTCATGTGCTGTAACCATTAGACACTAGCTGCAGCTCTTTGTGTATCGGCTGCAGTTTCCGGGGCGCCACATAATAGCCAGCCAGAAACTGGATCCCTTGGCACAGTGGAGCAGGAGCCAAATAAATCACCCGGGGTGCTGATGGACCTAAGCAGGGCTAACAATGGGCACGTGAGCTCGCCTGTGTGCACCGTGAAACCTAATGGTTCGAGTGAGACTCCTCACACAGAGAGGAAAACAAATAAGAGGGAGATTAGGCATCTTTTTGTACTGTGGGCTTGGTGAGCAGAGAGTGGATTAACAGAGAGACACTACTTACATATACTCTGCTGCCTTCCCACGAAGAAACCTCATATAACCTCTACTCCAGCCATCAGAGGCTATAAACTTTACAGCAAGTTCTAGGCATACTTAGCTCTGGACTGAGTAAAAGGACTGATTTACCGCGTGATGTGGTACTGGCTGTATCTGCCAGCCTAGAATTGGTGAATAGGCGACTTGTGAGGAAGAATGGCCTGCAGCCTGGCAACAACAGCAACTGCCAGACAACTTGTTTTTTTCCTCCACATGCACAAAAACAGCATCCTGTCAGTTCAATGTGTAACCACAATCACATTTAGGCCAGTGGACTACATATGCCATCACGCAATGCATGCATAGAAATGCATACATGTCAAAGCATCAGCCTAAATAATGCTTTAAACTGCAGACTAGTGGTCAGTTTGCAGCTCACTGGCAAAAACAGGCAGCAACCACACCCTGTCTCCACCTCCTACGCATCAGACGAAAACATAAACTGAGGGAAAGCCAAAGGGGAGGGGGAAGATCATAAAATGCCCCACTGAGAATAATTCAAATCTATCCTTCAGCTGTAGCCTACAATGAAGTGCAAGTATGTGTCTGGAGCAGGTTGGGAGTAGGGTACAGCAAGTCTGGGGAGGTGAGAACGACAACAGCAAGCTCTGAAGCTGCCCTATCCACTGGAATCTAGCCCATTCCAGCAGCACTGCCTGAGTGCGGGAAAGTGTGAAATCAGATTAGGAGCTTGGCTCATGTGATGCCCCATGCCAATCGGCTGATTAAACTCAAAATGGAGGAGAGCGAGAGAGAGAGCAGCCTTTCCCAGAGCTGTTTTGAAGACTGAAATGAGTGAATTTTAAAAGGCCGAATGGAACTCAAAATTGGAAAAAAAAAGAAGAAACAGAAATAAATAATTCTTTTCAAGAACACGAATATTAAAAAAAAAAAAAAAAAAAAAAAAACAAATTTACTTTAGGAAGCATTTCAGAACATAAACAGATTGACACCAAGATAAACAGTAAGAAACAGGTACTCACAGCTATCCGACTGGAAATCTGGGACAAACTGTTCGTCATCAGGCACCTGGGCTGTGAAGATACAGGAGAAAATTACACGTGAGTAAAATCAGCCACATTATAAATTCATTAATAATGACCATCTTTCATCTAGAAAAGGTGATATTGTCAATGAAAAGACTAAAACTGAAATAAACTACAAATACTTCTAGTAGTCAAGTACAACAGGCTGTTTCTCACAAACAGGACTTTGTCCTTCTTGGTCCAGTTGTTACCACAAAATAGGAATATTCCACATTCTCATCAAGTCAATCTTTAATCTTAAAAGTTACCCAATTTTATCCTTTCCACCTAAAAGTTAACAGATGTGCCGAGTACCATCTTACACACTAGTAGGAAACTTTCAAAAACTGATTAATCATTCTAAATGTATTTAACATAAGATGGCTTATTGAACCAGAAGTGTACCAGAAATTGTTCAAAGTGAAAAAAATAAAACTCACCTTCAGCAATCCAGATCTCTTGTAGTTGACTGAGGTCTTGGAAAAGCTCTGTGAGAGGACACGAAAAAGCAAAAACATGAGTTCACCTTTCCAAAAATTGTGCATGATTTTAAGTAAAAATATAGAAATTCCAGAATTGTGTTTTTAAATAAGTGATCAGACAGACAATCTATACCTTCTGTGTCCTGGGCGAGTTCTGTGTCAATAAATTTCCGTTTCCTTTCGTTTAGAGGCCTGTTGTGAGACGCTTCCTCCACTTGAGACTTGTGCTGTTGACAAAAAGGAAAATGAAGGCACGTCAGGCCAATCCACTCATCAACAGAAGGGGTCACTCCCGTCCCAGTGGACAGTGCAGACCTGTGTACTGTAAATAGGTCTGCCATTTAAGTACGCGCATGCTGACAATTGAGGAGGTGCATCTGTAATGTAGAGCCCTGATATGAGAGTGTAGGGATGTGATGTGCACGGCTGCTATGTGTCCACTTACATTGGGTGGGACCATAAAAGGGACTTGCTGGTCATAGAATCCGTCCATGATATCTGGGTGACTGGGGACTCCGATATTAGGGGGAGGGGGGAGTTGTTCGCTTTAAAGCGACAGCACCACCTGGGCCACTTTCTGGGTCACTAGAAAGCAAAGGATTGAAAAAGAAAGCTCATGTCAAAATGTTAACTCGCCCGCAAGAAAGACGAAATTTCACTAAAGGCCACAGTGTTCTCTCAGGCCTTTATTTGAACAACAAACAACTCCTTGAAATGAGCCATGCAGAGTCAAAGGAACCTGCATAATGTAAACACAGTGTCATTATAAAACACATGTAACACTGTTATATAAGCCACACTAACTGACCATCTGCGTGCACTAGTTTTCAGCATAATTAGCTTTGAGAGCTTGGGTAGAAGACTTGGGAGACTGTTCTGGTTCTGCGTCAAGTCTATGGAGAGCAAAACAACATTGTGCATTACCAAAAAAAAAGATTGAGAGCTGAAAAGTGTGTGGGACTGAAGCAAAAGCTGGGGCATCTCTGCTGCTGTGAGTACAACTCCATTAAGTTAGAAGCACCAGGAATAAAATAAAGTTTTTTTAAGCAACAATAACACAGAACAGGCACTAATACTGAGCTCGGCTCTCACATCTCCCTCAGCAGAGTGATATGACTCACTCCTCTATCTCCTGTTAATGGATGACGAATAAAAGATAGCTGCTGGGCAATGATTATAGGGACCAAGCTTATGCCATCTGAAGTCACTGTACACCAATTCTGAGTGGATATATGCAATCAAAACAACAGCACAAAGAATAAAACAAGTTCTAAAATTTTACTTGAACATGCTTTTTAATTAATAATACACATCAGCAGCATACTTTTATTTTAAGGCTCGTTTCTGGTTTAACGATACAACAGAAAATAAGGAAAAGGGCTCATAAATTCTCCAGAATCTTAAAAAAAATATATAAATTGTACACTTAAATACCACTACAAGCAGAAACGTCATATGTTTTTTGGAGTAAAAAAAGTGCAGCAGCAGCGGGCATTTACTGAACTATGGTGAAATGCATTAAAGAAAAGGCTGCAAATATATGTTAAGGTACATTACAAAAAATATATGCATATAATGATGATTTATAAACCAGCAATACTGTTCCCGAAATTCACCAAAAAGTCTCAAACTGATCAAATATGACACCGACTCAATCAGTCACGGCAGACAAACACGTTTTCAAGGAGAATTTATGGAGGAAACGTGGTTAAGTATTTTTGCACTACAAAGAAAGGAATAATTTAATGTTCCACAAAGTAATAAGTTATTTGCGATTTGTACGTCGAAAGGAAAAGACAAAAAAGTTCTTAAAAGTTGATTTTAAAAAGTAGACAAAGTTCCCATGGATGATGTGCATCGTTGTTTTCCTTGGTAAGTTTGTCAGTTTGATAGTTGTTGCAGCAGATTTTGCACATTTGCGGCAAACTTTTGCGTTTCAGACGGAGCTGGAGGAGAGGGGGGGGGGNNNAAGATCACCCGACACCCCCTGCCTGTGCCGCCCCTCTTCCTCCTCCTCCGCCCTTCCCCCACCCATCCCTCCCTTGTTTTTCTCAATGAAGTGAAACTCGATCCGTGTGGAAACACAGGGGGAGGAAAGAAATGGTTCGTCCATTCATAAAAAAATCACAAACAGTCGCCTGACCGCAGCGATAAGTCAAAGCTCATATCTACAAGATTACCCAAAGGTCACACACAAAACCACCGCTTTGCTCAAATACAAGCCCCGCTGTTTATTTTTGCGCAGATTGGAGCCGGTAGAAAATGGTTGCCTAAGTAAAATATCTTTAAAGAAGATGGCGTGCGCCCGTTTGTAGCCTAAAAAAAAACCTTAGTACAATGTCAAAACCCGACTACACAAAAGCAGTTATCTCGGTTAAAAATGTGGCTGCTTACCTTATCCGTGTCTCTATATGTGTTCTCAGTCGGAAATAAAAGCGGTAGAAATATCCAGTTTAGAAAAACAACGTGTCGATAGTGGTGGAATCGTCTGTGCACCGATCTACTGATGTACCTCCGTCGACTCACAAAACTTGACTGAGGTTTTCGTTAATGGCCCGGTCAGTTTTCCCCAGGGCTCGAGCAGCACGCAGAGACAGACGCTGATTGGTCGACGATGCCTGTCTGTTTAGGATGCAGCCAATGACGTGTCCTCAGCTCATGAATTATGCGCCAGGGGGAGTTTAACCAATCAGAACGCAGCACTGGCCTATTTTTATGAATGGCTGGATTTCATTCACTTTTTTTCAAGCGTCAGTGCCAAGATGTTTGTTAAAGGGCCAGCTGCAGTGGAAATGTACAAAAGCTCCTACACATACAGATGAGTTCATCTGGACTCTAATGATAGGTTACATTGGTGCACAGTTTTTTCTTTTGTTTTTTCTTTTTTTTTGGGGGGGGGGGGGGTTGTCTGACATTGAATATGCTAAATATTAGATACTTTAATAACATACATTTGAGAAAAATTACAGAAGTACTGGTTAGCTCACGTTTTACAAGTACAAGACAGGTGTCAAGCTCATTTTAGTTCAGAAGCCACATACAGTCCAATTTGATGTCAAGTAGGCAGCACCAGTAAAAGAAAACAAAAAAACAGAAAAACACAATAACCTATAATGACAACTGTAAATATTGCTTTTACATTATGAACATGTTTATAATGCCTCTATTATGCCTCAGCTAATCATGCTGATTATACATGTGCATCAGTGGATCTACAAAGCCACAAAACATTTTGTATCAGGCATAATTTTGATTAAAAAAAAAAACTGCCACATTTTTTTCTTCAGAAATTTGAAGTTGTTCATACATTATGCATTCCTTTTTCTTTCCAAGTGACTTTTTCTTTTTTTTACCTCCACCAAGGACGTTATGTTTTTACCAGTGTTTGTCTGTTTGTCTGTTTGTTTGTTTGTTTGTGTACAAACATTACAAAGCGATGAAATTTTCAGGATAGCTTGATACAAGGACCAATTGATTAGATTTTGGGGAATATCTGGAAGAGATCCTGGATTCTGGATCACTTTGAAATTTTCTTTAACATTGCAGTAAATGTGGAATAGCAATGCTAGCTGGAGGTCTCCGAGTGCTTTTCTAATTTCTTTATGGGTTAATTCGATTATTTCATGTAAATGGAACATATTCCAACACACAATTCACTAATATTAGATAAAGAGGAAGAGGTATATTAGTTTAATAATGCAAATATGCTACACAATTTAAATGTTCCTTACAAAAAACAAGTTATTCTTATTTCGTTGTCAATGTCACACAATCAGGTTCCTTCTCAGATTCAAAATGATGTGTTTTCATTGTCAGGTGTGATCACTGTGAAATTGATGGTGATGTGAGAGCCTTACGACACACAGTGCCAGAGAAATGTGCTGCATAAAAGCCAAAAATTGTTAAAAACAGTCGGGCTCACTTCATCTGATGTTTGTCGTGTTCATGTTTCATGGACAATGCAACGTGAAGTCATGCTTTGATCACAAAAAGGGTCAATATTTTCAGAGTTGTTAGGAGTTCTACTAATTTTCACCACCACTGAACATGTATAAAACCATGACATCAGAAAGCACACATAGCTGACAACAGTTAGACTGTGGTAACTGCTGTCGTAATACAACCACAAAACTGTCCGACCATCCCCACACTGGGGAAAATCCCTATTACAGAATTCATGAATGTAAGTCAACTCATGTGATTTATATTCTACTGCATCCCTGTGGTCTGGCATGTGTTGGAGAAACCAAATGACCTCTGAAACAACAATATCAACACAATCCAGACATATAATATGCTGATGCAAACTTCTGACCACCTCTTCATTTTTGTGAAAGGTTGTGATCCCTGCTAGAGGAGCATGAACTGATCCACAACACAACACAACACAACACAACACAACACAACACAACACAACACAACACAACACAACACAACACAACACAACA
>JAPTYR010000015.1:21792894-21807311 GCA_029814505.1 Siphamia roseigaster | reverse complement strand
CTGGGTGCTTTTCTAGTTTTAACTGGAATAAAAAAATAACACTTGGAGAGTGCATATATTATTTAAAGAACAAACAAACCAAAAAATATTCAACAAAATAAAAATTACACTACCATAACCCATTGACACATCCTGAGACAAATTTACATTTAAGAAAACTAATTTACAAGACGTGAAACACTTTTCCAAACACTGAGATAAATTTATACCTAAGTAACTTTTTCCACTGGAAAGGGAATGTACCAACTGTTGAGTCGAACCAGAAGTGGTAAGTAAGTGATAACTTTTGCCCTTTTTGTGGCAAAGATACGAGCCTTCCGTTTGGTCTGCACCTTTTAAAACCTCCAAAGGTCGACTACACCTAAAACCTAGGAAAAAAAGCAGACCTCCACCAAACAGCTCAGTTCCCCCCATATTGGGATTTCCACCCCAAATAACAGTCCTACAATTATTTTGTCTCCATCTTTAGATTCATTAACCATGAAAATGTTCCTCTAACAAGTGGATTCATGTTATTATTATTAGTTTTGTAGTTATTCACTAAATTGTCTTTTTGGATAATGGCGTTTTTCATATCATCACCAAAATCTAATCCTTTTTTCCTTTGACCATTCTCAACATTCCTTGAAAAAGTTTTTTAGCTATTTTGTACACACACAAACAAACCAACAAACAAACCAATGCCGGTAAAAACATAACCTCCTTGGCAGAGGTAATAAAACCTATATTTTCATCTCTCACATTAATGCACCTGCACTTGTTTCCCATCAAATGAAAGTGAACAAACTCATCTTTCTGAAAATATAAACCTTTCTGAAGTTACAACAGCAACACCACACAAACAAACGGGAAATGAGAAATGTGGCTGTCAGCTGATCAATCATCTATGGATCTGGATAAATGCGGTGTGGTTTCCATGGTAACATTCCAGTGAACATAATTCAGTAAAGTATTTACATCCAAAACACACATCAGATCCACAAAGGGACAGAAACTCCAGGGATATTTGTCCAACCTCACATCTATGTTGGGGATTTTTTTCCCCCAATTTTCCAACAAAAACATTTATTTTCATCATTTTGTGGTTGAAATATGTGTATTTGAAACATTCAACAGTTATTCATTTCTTCCAAAAATTTTCCAAATGTAGCCACTTTGGAAAAATTGGTAATTCCCCAAATTTCCCCTCTGTGCAAACATAACAATAGGGGAAAAATGTTCTAAAACTGACATTTTTACAAATAAAATTCTCAACTCTGAACTGTAAGATGCACAGACATTGTTCTGTTGGTAAATGCTGTGTTTCAGTCCATACCTACTAGATACATGTAATATTTTACGGTACTATTTAGGCCCTATCCACACAGGAACATGAATGAGTGAATCCGACATCGTTTAGGCCGTTCGTAAAGATAGGAACGGCGTTTTGGGAACCCCAGAGCGATATCTTTAGGGAACAGCTTCCAGAGTGGGAAGATCTGGCAACATTCCCATTCCCATTTTTACTAGTGAGGGCGAGTAGAACGGATGTGTTTACACCCACGTCACGACCACATGACCAGAACCATTAGCATGTTCCTTACCGCCTTCAGCTTCGCTGTAATCTGGGCATTTGAAATACCGTTGGGGTCGTGGGGAAATTCCTTCCTTGCAGTCGTGTCCCTGGTGCTGTACTGCTGCCCAAAGGACAGAGCAATATCCATCTTCTTATTGTTGTTTGTGTCCGGCGTGTGTCTCGCGCCGGTAGAAAAAGGGATGCAGGCGCATGCGCATTACTTCTTCTATTGTTTTGGTGTATCCGGTGGGACTGGCTTACAGCGCACGTAGAGGTGTGGCATGGGAATCGCATCGTTTCCTACAAGCCTTTCGTTCCAATGTTTACGTGATATATTTAAAAAACAAAACGCATTTCGTTCTCGTGTGGACGTAGCCTTATGGCCTCCGTATGCTCTCGCGGCAAACTCTCGCAGTTACTCCATCGCAGACACCTCGCAGACATTTGTAATTTATGCTGAATTTTGCAGCCTGACGAACACAAGGGGTACGCAGTGTAATTCACCGCCACAACGCAAGGGACACTCACAAATAGCTGGAGTAGGTGCTGTCTTTGTAATGAGGCGAACTGGAATCGTACAGGTGTTGGTATCGCCTCACTTCTTTGATCAGGCACTCGTGTTTCATGTTCATGGTCATCTTCAACTATGGCGCTCGTGGTAACAAAACAAGACGGAACTGTGGGAGCGGAAGCAAAATCTGTGGGTGGACCCTCTTTGACGGAAGTGTGTGTAGAACCGATATGGGAGGGGGTTGGCAGACTTTGGACCAATCAGAGGCCTCCTCCTCGTCGTGTCTGCGACACTCATCTGCGTCAAGGTGCACACAAATATCTGCAAGGGGGGTTGAGGACATCTGCGAGATGTCGCAGTCAAGCTGGGTTGGAGCATAAATAGGCCTTGAGGCTGCCTGAGTGAGCACTGAGCAGCAGCAGAGAGAGAGGGGCAGTGTTTGCAAAGAGAGGCGGCGCTCTGAGGAAATTCAAGTAAATTGCTGGACGACTGAAGAGAAGCTGCAGTATCGATCTCCTCATGTTAGTATTGATCCAATAGCAATACTCACATTGGTATCAATACTATTAATATTTAGAATGGTACGCCCAGCCCTAGAAAACATCTTGCACCCCACCTTTAAGACATAATTACCCAGCTGCCCAAAGGGGAGGTGAGGGGTATTGTTTTTTTTTTTATTCAGTTTGTTTCTTTGTTTGTTAACACTCTTGCAGCAAAACTCCTGGGCGAATTCATACAGAATAGGATTTATAGATGGCCAGTGACCCAAAATATATATCATTACATTTTGGGAAAAGTAGGTCAAAGTTCAGTTTTTTAATGATTTTTTTTTTAAAATCCTCCAATTTACTTATAAAAGGTGAAATATGTGCAAGGGGCAGGGTTTGTTGTGCCTGGCACCACCTGTTCATATTAATATGTAAATATCCTTTAAAAAAAGTGAAAACAAATTTCAGATTGGACAAATCAAAGACTGTAATGGAGCACTTTACAGATACAGTAGTTCGGTGTATGAGCCGAGTGGTGCAATCTGCAACTCCATCACAAGATGTCACACACTGAACCTTTAACACTGACATGGAATTGGTGGTTTGAAGACAGGATTATCTCACCAGTTTAGAGAGGGCTCCTTGTAACTGACGACGTCTTTTCGTCTTCTTGTCCTTCCTGCATTCATACTGTCTGGGGTTGAGATGGTGTTAGTCAGTGAGGTTAAGACTCTTCCTGCAGAAGGACAACAAACAGAACACCACTGTCCGGTCATATAAATGCCATGCAGTTCTCCTTAAACTGATTCTTTGGATTTTGTACCCAGCTGTTGTGTTACAGTTAAATGCAAAAGCTGTGAAACACAGCTAATTCATGTACAATGTAAAGCTTTAACACTGTTCAACAACAGACAGACTAATACCCAGAGTTAAATCAGAGGCAAAACCTGCTTAGACCAAAGCCAAGTTCTATGTTATGTTGTTCATTGTAGTTTTAATATCTTATTTTTTTTAGCTGCAGGATTGTTTCATTCTATACAACTGTGCTGCAGACCAAACATGTCAAAAAAGCTACATAAAAGTCTTGTAAAGGTTCATTCCACCTTCTAAAAATAACTGTAGAGTTAGATTCTTTTAACTGACAGGTAAACAGATGTTTGTTTACCTGCTTTACTAGTTTCGGCTACTTCCTGTAGCCTTCATCAGAAGCATCTCTTGATGACAGCCTATAAGACGGCTCACAACAACACAATGTGACGCTTCAGATGAAGGCTACAGGAAGTAGCTGAAACTAGTAAAGTAGGTAAACAAACATTGCACCTGTTTGTTAAAATAATCTAACTCTACAGTGACACCAGATAATTTGTGATCGGAAATAATGAAAACTAAATGAGATACAACACCTGGAGAGGCTTTAGTTGTGTTAATGTCAGACGTCTCAGTCTCTTCCATTGTATTTGTTGTCACTCTCCTGGGAGTATAGAGCATCGATCCCATGTCGCCAGTACTGACATCTAAAGCTGACCATGGTGGCTCCTCGTCTGTCAGAAGGTCTCCCAGATTCACATGGACTTCCTCAGTGCCTTCTACGGGGTGACTGGAGGAAGTTGAAATATCCAAGGTCTTTGTGTTTGTTTGACTGGGCACAAAAAATGTCTCCCTTAGATTTTGAGGTGTACGCAGTTTAAATGTTTTTCTACACTGCTGATTCACTGTTCCGCTGTTCCAATTCAACCCGGACTTTCTTCCATAAGCACCTACAAAGATTTCATCATCTTCACTGATTGCAGACTGTGACTCAGGCACTTGCAAAACATGTAGTTTTTCTTCACCAGTTACGGAAGTATATGTGGAGCTGCTGCCTTGAAGATGTGAATCATCACTAAGTTCTACGAGATCACCTTTACCATCCCCAGATCTCAGTCCTTTGTTGCTACAGCTACCTTTCTTACTCTTTTTCTTCCCAGTGGAGTCCTTGTTCTTTACGGCTTTCTTCTTGGTGGATTGAGTAGTTTCTGCTCTCCTGGCTTTTTTTGGTTTCGGAACCTCTGTAAAGGGAGTGGACCCTTGATCCTCCACTTGTTTCACATAGTTCATGTCATCCTGAAAACTTCCTCTATCCTGAGTGGCCACCCCAGGACGTTTAGATGAGCCTTCAATACCTTTATCACTGTGAGGGCATAACTTTGATTGCCGTCTCGCTCTTGTTGGTTTTTCTGCCTTATTACTGGCATCTCCTTCATTTGTTGTTTTATCTGATAAGGGACTCTCTCTGATTACAAACGTTCCTCTGCATTTTGATTTCTGATTTCCACCAGGATTTTCAGCTGTTAACGTTTTTCTCATTGGTTTATTGCCAATAAAGGGAAGGCAGTCTACTTGTTTGGACTCTGAAACTGTTATATTATCACAAATAATTGACTGTTCTGGTGACCTGAGTTCATCTTGGTTTTGGCAGGGTTTCAATGTTCCTCTCACTTCATTATTGACAGATTCCAAATTGGTCCAGTTACTCTCACTATAACTTTCGTGAGATGGCAATGATGAGATGACAAAAGTTTTCCTGGTAACTGAAGAAACCCTCCTTCCTTTAGTTTTGGGCATTCTGTAGTTGATTTTTGACCTTCCAGCTTCCGAAATGTCTTCCTGTGGTTGTGATGTTACACTTCTGACTTCAGCAGAGTGACTTTTATCCCTGAAATAATCATCCACATCCAGTATAGCACAAGATGTTGTGTTTGACTTGGTAGAGTTGCAAGATTTTAATTTGTCCTCATCCATTTTCTGCCAGTTGAGAGCTTCAGAGTTGTTACAAGTGTGGGCTGATTCCAAATTGGTTTGGATGCCCTCACTGTTCAAATCATGAAATGGTGAAGGTGAGACAAGAAATGTTTTTCTTATGGCAGAAGACAGCCTCATACCCTTTTTCTTTGACCTCCGGCAGTTGATTTTTGACCTTGCTTCTTCTGAAATGGTCTCCTGTGGTTCCGGAATTGCATTTTGGTCGGTTTCCGCAGATTCATTGTTGTCAACCCCAACATAATCATCAAGGCCATGTGAGACAAATGCATGAGACCCTGTATTTGAGGTGGCATTATCACAGGGTTTTGATTCATCCTTGTTCTTCGTCATTTTCTGATAGTTTCCTTCCCCAGGTTTGTTCAGTTTGGGAATGCGGGAGAGAACTGAACTCATGTTTATTGATTTGGTGGGCTCATCACAAACCTCTGGGTCTCTCAAATTCTTCTGCACCTTGATATCTCTTTGTGGAAACATGTCAGATACATCTGCAGTCTGCTTGTTTTGAGGCTCTTTAGTTACATTTGTTTTTTCTTTATTTTTTGGTTTATCAGTGTGTCTGGAATGTTTGGTTTGCACAGTAATTATCTCAGCAGCATTACTTGCAGTTGTCTCCATTGTGGTATCCAGAAACACAGTCTTCTCATGTATGTTACACTGCACTGGTTCAACTGATTCAGATGGGTTGGACTTTTCATGCATGTGCCCCAACGATGTGGTTTGACTATTCAGAAGACAGGGGACTGAGGTCATATCATATCCAGACTGAGAGAACTTCATCGACAGCCTCTCTACATCATCCTTCAGATTGCAAGAAGGGCGGGATATTCCTGTCAGAAAAGGCTGTACTGGTTGGCTTGACCATCTTTTCTCATCACATGTGCGATCTGTGGAAAGAGAAATTAGTAAAATATAAAAAATGATTTTATCATTCAATATTAAATTACTATTTTCTGCCCCTACCACTGTGTATACCGGTGAAACTTCTGGATTTCCTCCCTGCATTGAGAATATTCTCAGTCAATTTTATGTCAGCTGACATCACTTTGGTTGGAGACAACAAATCTCTCAACATTTCTGACTGAGAAGGTAATTGATCTGTGGAACTAAATGGGAGATAAGGAAGGAATGGATTTATAGAAGGGTAAAGAATAAAAATGTTACTTATTAGACACTTAGTATGTTGACAAGTACAGTAGTATTTGCTTACCCTCCAGTTAGAAGATTCTCATCACGAATGTCATTGGTGACGGTCTTGCAGTCCTCAGATGATTTATGAAAATCCTACAATACATAGGGTCAAACAGATTATTTATAGGGTTTGTTGGGATTTCTTTCATTTCTACACCTTGGAACAAAGCGTTACATAGGTTACTACTGAAATGGAATAGGCAACATATCACAAGTCAACACATTAAAAATGCAATCATTTAAACATTGTTTTTACTTCACTTGTCGAATGTCACTAACCCTAAGAGTACTTTACGTATTAACTGTGATGTTAAACATTTGGTAGAAAAGTAAGTGTTGTGTCATGTCAGAACATATCCAGTTTTCATTTTCTGCCTATATTGTTCACCTCCCCATTACACCAAAATCAATATGCCATCGATAGAACATATGTTAATGGTTTTTGAAAGGTATTCTCACGCTGTCAGAAGAGAAAAGTTCAGCCACCATGTCCAAGTGATGCAAGGTGTTGCTATGAAGATTTTTCAAAATCAAGAGCTGTGAGAGAAAAATAAAATTGATAATAAAAAATAGTTAATGAAATCAGTTATCACATAACAAGTGCATTAAAACACACTACATTTGTACAGGGTGCTTGCTGTTTTTCCCAAATTAAAATTCCAGACTTTTCCCCCCAAACCTTGGCTTGATTTACTTTTATACTTGGGCATCTACTGCCTACTTCACTGGTTGAGATTGTACCAGTCGTGTTTATTAGAAAAGTTAATTTATATAGTATTGAATGAACACACACATAATTCACAATACATTTTCCATTTCACAATGATTTCAGCATATGCTAACATTCTACTATAAGAATTTTTTCCATACTTTAAGACTTCCACCCAAAATTCAAGACTTTTCAAGGTCTTGAAAACAGCATTTTAAAAGTCCATACTTTTTAAGACTTTCAAGACTTGCGCAAGCACCCTGTTTGTAGCGTGGGATGACAGCTCCTTGAGCTATAGACGCACGTGTCTAAATATGTTTATTTTTTGCTTGTAATGCCAAGCCTATAATAGTCAAATATGCTTCAATTAGCCCTGAAAATAGTAAGAATCAAATGAAATCCTATAAAAGGAAAACATGATCAATATTACATCCGGGTGACAATAAATTAAGTTTTTAGTGGCCAGACAAACCCACCAGTTTCCTGTGCTTGTATTTTCTTGTAGCCAATTCAAAACACAGATCCTCCACTTGTTTTTGCAGGTATACAACCTCCTTTTCCAGCTGCCTGTTTCTTTCTCTCTGGGCTCCTAAGGCAACAGCCAAAGCTTTGTTGTTGGTCTTCAATGAGACTTTGAAGAATGAGGAGGCGTCTGGAGTGAATAAAACAAAAAAATATGTTTATTCTTAACAGAAGAAATACTGTATATTTTGCCTTTATTTTGAAAAAAGTCTAAGCAATATAAAGATTAGTAAGTAAGTAAGTAAGTAAGCAAGTTACTTACTATAAAGATTAGGATAAGAATGATGATGCACCAGAAAAAGCAGAGTTATAAGAAAATTTCTGTACATATTCACATTCCTTACAGCACAATTACCACACTTTGAAATTACCAAGTAAACAAAAGCAGAGACTTAACCTTCTCATTTGAGTGAAAGCATTTAATAATCATCATTTAATTTATTTGAAAATTAAATATGCAATCAATGATCTCTTTCAATTCTTATTTCAATTGTCATTACAAAATGGTAAAGAGTGCTGAATAGTATAGATTATGAGCTTTAAAATGAGCCCATATATGTAATGCTGTGTGAAATTTTGACTCTTGATGTTCACTTTTGCTTGATGTAACCCAGCAATGAATAATATCTTCTCAATTTAAGCACTACAAGCCTAAAACTGTGTAAAAAAAATGTAAATATAAACTAGTGACAAACTCACTGTGGATTTTATTTTTAATCTTTGACGCTGCAGCTGAAGCCTGCATTGTTGCTTTTAAGGGTGGCATTTTCTTTAAAGGCACCATCATCAGATAAAGATGAATTGTGGCTTCCAACAAGTTGGCAGCCTGAAAGAAAACAAACACAGAAAAATGTTGAACCTGACCGTTTTAAACCACTTCACTGGGCTGGAATAGAGCTGGTTGTTAATCTAGCATTAACCGTGAAACCAGGCTAACCACAGCAACACTTTAGTTTGTTATATAGACATAATTATACCATTAGTGTATATCTATACCAGTGTGTAAATAAACACAAAAGTAAAGAAGTATCTGAGATGTAAGATGAAATATTTTCGAAAGAGCTAAACCAGTAACCGTGAAGAAATACCAAAAAGTACGGTGACCTGGACAATTGACAACCTACACATATATGTCAACTGGTGCTACGTTACTTTTTAAAGTTAAAATATGATATAAATTAACCAACGGTAGGTTATTTCAACAAAATAGATATATGTGGAATTCCCAAAAATCTTTCAATGAACTCACCACTTCTTTTTATCCTTTCCGTTACTGCATCGTTTTTCAAATACAAAAAAGGGCCGCCACGTTTCTGCGGCTGCGCATATATTTATATTTTTGCTTTCCTCAGCAGGTCTTATCAGGCGAAACTTATGTGACTTTGGAGATGTATTACCCACAAAATGTTGTGTTATTCTTGTGATTATGACCACTTTTACATATTTTTAAATCACAGAATTGGGGATCACAACTAAGCAGAAGAGTTCAAAGCAGATACAAGGAAGTTAAGATGTTTTATGTTTTGTGCAGCCTGAAAGTCCTAACCGAGGGATTAATTTTATAGTTCTCTTTTCTCTCTCTCTCTCTCTCTTCTCTCTCAAAATAAAATGCTTACAAAACTAATACATTTAATTATTCGTAATTTGGGATAAATTGGATGTATGAATAATGAGTAAATAAATTAATAACGTATTCAGGATGTTTTTCATTGATTACTTTTTGAATTATGATATGAATATATATCCTTATTTGTTTTATATCTGCATTTATTCATTCATTCATTTTTAGTTTAGTTATTTTCTGTTCCTCATATCCAGCATCTCCGCGACACTCGAGGATAAAGCGGTTCAGAAGATGACTGTCTTCCTATTATAAATAAGTCCCCCAATTTTTCATCCTGTGCTGTACATAATTTTATGTAGGTAGTAGTTGTATTTTGAAGTCAATATAGTGGATACGTCTCTATTGTTATTCTTAACTGACACACTTTAAGGATTTATGAAGAACCACGGAAGTCATCGCAGGTGCAGTTGTCAAATCTATGTTTATGAGCTCTGTTGATGATGCCTTTTCAGTTGACAACAGTTCGACCGTGTAGATGTCGATACGTCAGGTCTCTGTGTGCTACGGGAGTCGGCTTTTCTTTTTCAGAGTTTTATAGATGTCTTCAATGTCAGAGTGGTTCGTACAGTGATGTCGAATCCATAATTGAACGGGTAAATCATACTTTTAAGTGTCATCGTCATAATTATATTTTGTGTCAAATGTTATAAGTTGTTTTACCCAACCGGCTAGTTAGCATTAGCTAGCTTATTTGGCTAGCGTTACCATTAGCTAACGCTGTGCTTTCGTTTATTTATCACCTAAACGGTAGATAAAAGTGACAATAAAGCATAGGCTGTTTATTAAAGAAGGTATTAGTTTCATCCTAAATGTAGCAAATGCTGACATGTTAGTTCAGTGATATAAGAGTAAATTAGGAAGCAAAACTATCTATGATGGCTAACATAATAGGCAGCCTCGATGAAATTATTAAAAAGTTGATGTGAGTAATCACTCTTTGGACTGTTAGAGTCTTCAAGGAGTAGGCAGCAATATCCTGTCTTAATATTGTTTGTTTTATGATGTATGCCAAGACGGGTTGGTGCTTAGCTGTCAAATGGTAAAGACGGCCTGTTGTGGTCACATGATGAGGTAGAGACTGTTACTACTTCTGCTATTTTCATGTACACATTATCTGGAATGGCATGCATCACAAACTCAAACTCCGTAGCTTTCTTCAAGCGGTGAGTGTAAGCGAGGTCTGAAAAGAGTTCTGGTTTTCACAGCTATTAAAAGAAAAATTCAAGAAATGTCCGAGTTGTGTAACATTTGTGGTGTACGTGTAGTGCCATCAGCCGACTGTTACTACCCAATCAGCTGTTGAAGTCAGGAGATAATTTTATTAAGTACATTACAGTAGTTATACCAATATGTCAGATAGTTTCTGTGCTTTGGTGCTGTAAACAGTTTGTTGAATGATACGTAAAGTTAGAATAATTTTAATGCCGGATCAGTTTCTTCTCGAAGAAAAAGAGGAAATCATTGTGGACAATTCTTGAAAACACACTCAGATTATGTTTTAGAAATATATTTAACTCATTTCTCAAACATTGCTAAGTTTTTCTACAGGTTTCACTTAAACACTTATACGCCTGTGGTATTTAATGAAGTACACAATGTAGTTAGTTGCTTTGTTCTTGTAGGTTGTGTGTAATTAGCAAGATGACTATCACGTGTTTGAAGCAAATTTCTAATGCTAAATACCAGTAATCTGTTGTTCAGAGTTTTATGTTTATTGCAGTTTCACTCCAAGATATGCTCACATTTCTTATTTATATTTCCTCTACTTTTTTATATGAAGTTATGCTAGGATTAGGGGAGAGCTTATTATTAAAGTAACTTACTGCTGCTGTTGTGAAACTGAGCATGTGAAAGAAGAATATTAAACTATGAGTTATTATGTCAGATTTTATTGCAAGCATATAGTTCTAGGAACGATATTGTACTGTTGGCTGGTGGTCGACAAGACAACTTTAACAAAGTTAATGTTGATATGCTGCTTAATGTAAAGTTTCCACTTGCCTATAGTACAATTTGTATTTGTTTCTTTCAGGAGAAGCAGTGACATGGCTGCTGATGACAAGTCCTCGTCTTCATCCTCAACGGACTGGAGTGTCGAGCCGCCTGTCATTTCTCCTACTAGCCCCTCACACCTGACCCACTTCAAACCACTGACTCCAGAGCAAGATGAGCCCCCGCTCCGCTCGGCATACAGCTCATTTGTGAATTTGTTTCGTTTCAACAACAAAGGTCAGGGATTCACACCTGCACCCAGACATATGGTTGATATTATGGATTAAAGTGAGGGTTATATGAAGTCTTATGGAATTTCATCATTATTAGTAAAAACAACTACACAAGAAGGATGAATGTACAGCATATTAAGCTACATAGAAACAAATCTGTGAGTAATTAAATTAATACGTCTGAAGGGAAAGGAATTCAACAACACAGATGATGAGGTTAAAAAGTACCACATGACATGACAGAGATTTTTTTGCTTCATGGATTCAGCATGGAAACATTTAAATGCTCATATCTCATAAACATTAAATTACAGATGAAAATGCATAATTAACCCATTCTAAATATTAAAAACATACAGGTAAAAAAAAAAATCCAGTTTATTTATTTATTTTTTTTAATTTTATTTTTACCGACTACATATAAGCATGACCTAGAATTGTGGCTTTCTATGACTTACAGATGAGGTTTGCATACATAGTATGAATGATGCCCAATATTGTTACCTTTCTATAATGTGGATGATACTATCTGATGTACCAGACATGTTAAATGACACACACAGAATTTAATTCAATTTAATGTCCCGAATGTTTCATACATTCCTGACCTGCATATTAAATTAAAGGGCTTTGTAAACTAATCATTTGACTGAATGTTTTAAAATAAAGAAATATGAGGAACACATCACAATAAAATTAGGCTGTCAAAATTAATGAGAATTTTAACAGTTACACCATCTGCAATAGAATGACTCTGAATGTGTCTGCCAGCATATTTCAGGCTGTTAGTCCAAGTAGAATTTGTATATGCTAATGGTCAATTGATCCAGTAGTGACAGGCAGCAGAACCAACCCATAAAGATGGAAGACACCAAACGACACGTTAGGGCTGCTCGATTATGGAACAAAATCATAATCGTGATTATTTCGGTAAATATTGAAATCACAATTTGAATTTGGAACAGCATTTATTGAACATTTAAAAGAACACTCCTGTCAAATATATAAATAATATCTTGTAATGCAGTCGTAAAAAACAAACTGTTATACTCTACTCAATCTTTTGAAAACAAAAAACGTATAAAATAAAATATGAGATGGATATACTTGAGTAAATTAGTCCAAATAAATACTTTGATAAATTGATCCAAAATAAAATTTCTCACATTTGAGTGCACTGCCACAACATTCAACAAAGGGAAAAAAAAGTTGAGTCTAGAAATGCTGCGTGTCTCGGAACGGAAACACCAAATCGTTTTTCCTCGATTATATTAATTTTGAGATCGTCTGGAGCCAAAAATGTAATCCTGATTAAAGTTTAATTAAATGCGCAACCCTACAACACGTTGGTGTCTGGGTGGAAATATAAATACCTACAAAACCAAGACAGACCAGTCGAGTTGGGGATTCTGGATTCTGGTAGCACTAAGGCTAACACATTTCCTAGCTTGGACAAACGCATTCAGTGCAGATCTAGTCCCTTCCTTCTTGAGTCTGTTTGCTCATGCAAAATAAAATGCAACCAATATATTAATCAAAATGAATCCACAACAACCCTGTGATTAATTTGATTAAAATTGTAATCATTTTACAGCTGTAAATAAAATTAAAAGGTAGGGAAATTTATCAAAGGCTATGTATTTTTAACCTTAACTAAAGCCTTTGTTAAAATGTTTGAAAGCTGTAACAAACTATGGATTAAATTTAGAAATTAAATTAAGTCATATCACTATGTCAGAGGCAAAACTATATTATTTTATCTGGTTGTGAAAATGCAGTGATTATCAAAAGTCATGCTGAATATCCTCCTCCTGCCATTTAAAGAAGTCATGGCAATTGGCTCCAGTCTTGTGTGGTCATGTGATAGAAATCGCTTGCCTGGACCAGTGCCAAGAAACTGTGAGATGCCTGACTCACATGGTCACCCCTTAGGTCCAGCCCTCTGTAGAACACTGCTCCTCTAACTACACTTCAAACTGTGCCTGAACATTGTGGGCTTGTTATAGATGATATTACTGGAAGATATATCCATTTTATTGAATTTTAGGAAAACTGCATTTTCTAATTAAACAACATCCCTGATGATTTATATATTTCTAGCCATTAATAATTGGCTGATTATTTAGGGTAAAAAACAACAACAAACAAAACCCTGAAAATAAGGTTGTAACAATAATGAAAATTCTGTTGCTGGATGATTAATTGCAGTACAGATAAACGTGGGTTTTTTTTTTCTCCATTGTCTTTGTTTCCTGTTCATTTCATACTACTAGTACTGTATAAATTTATAGCCACTATTTAGCCATTATTTTTCACCATTTGACCTTTGGCTAGCACTCCTAATGAGATCATCATGTGCTATTGTTATCTCAAATGCTTAACTTCCTCCTGTCATAATCCATTAAGAATTCAGTAAGAGGCACTTTGTGTATAAATTCTTTGTCAAATGTATTCTATGTAGTTTTTGATTGGAATGTGTATAAAAGACAAACAGAAATGCAGTTCTTATTTATCTTAGTGTTGAATAATGGCTGTACAATATGTGCATAACTCAAATACTGTTACATTTATGCTATAATATTGGCACACATCAACAGAAAAAGATAATTCAATCATGAATTGAAATTTCTTAGGAATTAATTTCCAGATAAGGTTTAAAGAGATAGTTCAGGATTGCCTGTGGTGTGTGGGCCCATAGCGTATAACCTGGTGCATTATTATAGCATTAGCTAGCACAGACATGATACATTTGGAGCTTTTAGAACGAGCACACGTACCTCTATTATCTTCCGG
>JAPTYR010000015.1:21776924-21792794 GCA_029814505.1 Siphamia roseigaster | reverse complement strand
ATGTGAGGCCTATATGTGTAAAGCGCTTTGAGCACCTTGAAGGTGGAAAATGCACTATATAAGTGCAGTCCATTTACTGGTGTAAGCTCTTTGCTACTTTTTGCACTGACATACTTTTATTTATGCTTCATTAATGCTTAATTAAGTTACTGAACACTTTGTTTAGTTTTTATTTGAATGTATGTTTTATTATGTGAAATGTTAATATTACCTGTTTTACATTACCTTTCTCCTTTTTTTTTTACCAGTAGTTTAATATTTTTAGTTCAATAACTGTTTCCTTTAAAAAAACAACTAGATTTTGTGTGTTATCATTTCACTGAGAAAATAAAGATATAATGGCTTAGAAATATTGATGGGCTGTATCAGTTATTGGCCAAGGCTGATGTAAAAAAAAAATCGGTATCGGCCCCAAAAAATCCACAATGGTTGATAACTAGTTTATTTATTTGGATTTCATATTTGTCTGTTGATGTGGGTGGTTGTTTAGAGGAGGGACGGCCTCCTTCAGCTGCTTCAGAGAAACCAGATGTGCCATCCCCTTCTCCTCAGTCTGAGAGGAGGAGCTGGTCCACCAGCCCTTCCCATTCCATCCATGGTTCACGGCCACACAGGAAACAGCACCCTGAGCACCTTCGACGTACCTCGACCACCTCAGGTAACATACATTCTCATATGTTCAAATCAGATGTTGATACTGTGATAGAGCATTTCTAGTGTTACTTTTTATGGTTTGACCTCATTTTCAGCTGGTGTGGTAAACCATTCTTAAAAATTACAGACATGTAAATCTGCAGTTGGTTCCAAGGTATAGAAGTAGGATTATATTTAACATGCATGATTCTAATTCATCTTTGAGTTTAGTGTGTTTATGATGCTTGTGTTTAAGTATCTTTTAAGTCTTTAAAATATTCTTGTTAAGATCTGTTCTTTTTAGAATCAGCACATCAGTCCTGTTATATGTGATCCCTTTTATATTGGAGGATAAATTATTTGATTGGGCATAGACAGATAGATTATTGTAATAGATAGATTACATTAACAGGTCTTTTAATTCCAGTATTATTCAGCTTTGTGAAACTGTCATGTTTCCCCGATTGAGACATTTTTTTGCGTGTCAGTTGATTTGGTTTCAGATCCTCCTTCATGTAAAACTAATCAAGACACAGATAACAGTGTTAGCAGAAGCTGTGATATGACTTACCTCATGTGCTTCAAAGGTCTTCATGTCAGTTCCCATACTGACCTGAAGATATGACTTTTAATCTTGCTCTCTACATTCAGCAAAATGTAAATACATCAATCCCACAAGTTTGAAAACCTTTTTCTAAAAAATTCTGTTTTGCAATACTCTTGTTTTTATTGTCACGATGAAAAACACCTTTCACATGTTGAACATTGAACTGAGGAATTCTATTCATACCCTCTTTTGTTTTTCATGATTTAGTCAAACAGGGAGTGGTTGAATACAGCAAGGTTTTATAGTATTTGAACATGGCAAGATTTATTGAATTTAAATTCATTAATATGTATATATTATTATTATACTTATTGTTTCTCTTATATATAAGGGAAACATTATGAGAAATAAGTGATGAAGTTATATTCTAACCCCATTCTTTATTTAAGACAACCTGTTAGACACACCTTAAAGATATATACGAGATGATGCTTAGTATTGAATTATATTCAATGTAAATCTTGAGAAATGCGTGTTCTCTGACAGGCTGTAACATCGTTCTCATGTCTTTTCTGATTACAGTGGATTGGCCAGGTGAGGGGTCTTCTGCACTGTGTAGTTTACTAAAGATGCTTTTAGCCCAACTGTAACACTTTGAAACAGAGTTGCTTTACACCAACTGTTTTGTTTGTCTGAGTGCATGTGTGTGTGCGCACACGTGTAAGTATGATTTTTGCATTTTTAATGGAGTGCTTACTATTGTTGTTTGGTTTGGTTTGCCCTAATGTTTTCCACTCAGATACTAATAGTTGGAATGATGTTTGTCATGAATAATTTTAAAGCTAACATTTAAATTAAATATGTTTTGTTTCCTGCCCAGCTTTCTTTAACTACATACTCTTAATTGCATCTTGTTATTTTATCCATATTTGCAACTTCAGTGGAAGTTGGTCCTGAGGTGTGCATTGTCAAATGTTTCTCATTTCGCCTTTTAAAGTGTAAAACATAATTTAGTATTACCTTATAGGTCATATATTTTGATTACAAAGGTGTGTTTGACAATGCAGCTAAATGAATATTAAAGCTCAAATAGTCTTCATTCATTGGGTTAATGAAGTTGTGTGTTTGTGTACATGTGGGTGCGTGTCTCTCCATACATTAGACGGCAGCAGGAAGTCTGACACATCTTTAAGCAACCATGATCCTCGCACCGCCGTACAACTTCGCACGGCTCTGAAAAGGCTGAAAGAAATCATGGAGGGAAAGAGCCAGGTAACCACTACCTCTTTCATGTTGATTCACTGTTACAGATACTGTTGCTTTATTTCTACTTTTTATAGAGTCATTTATTTTATGGTTAGAATGTTTATGCCAACGCTTAATATCAATGGGCTTTATTTACAGTTCCTCTACTTCCTGAACTTCAGGTGGCTCCTTTGTCTCCTGTCTTTCATTATTGGTCACACTGATTAGTCCAAGTGTGTCCGCTGCTAGTTGTTGTGTCTACTAATTAATAAGACACACCTGGATTAATCAGTGTGTCCAGTAATGAAAGACAGGAAATACAGAAGCTACCTGAAGTTCAGGAAGTAGTGGGGCTGTGCATGGAACCCATTGTTCTTTTTCTGAGCTGAAACCATGTATTTTCATTTTATGGATGAACGCTGAGTACTGTGGTTGTTTCCCCCTTTTAGGACAGTGATCTGAAACAGTACTGGATGCCGGATAGCCAGTGTAAGGAGTGTTACGACTGCAATGAGAAATTTACCACTTTCCGCCGTCGCCACCACTGCCGTCTGTGTGGTCAGATCTTCTGCAGCCGTTGCTGCAACCAAGAAATTCCTGGGAAGTTCATGGGCTACACAGGTAAGGCTGTTTTTTAGCTTCAGAGATGCCCTAAATGGCTGTGGACCATTGTTGCTGTCTTGTGTTTAGTATAATTATTATTATCTTTAGTATTATTATTGCCCTAATGTACATTAAGTAAAATTCTAAGTTGTGCCTCCTAGTTTTACACCTTTTTATGATTTTATTTTCTTCCCTGAAGACCACCAGTTATACCACAGTTCTACATGTGTAGAAGACAGGTTTTTCTGTGTATATTATATTTACGCCTCAATAATGCACAGGGTTGTAACACATTGTGGATTTTACACATATTAAGTAGGTTTAGTCAAGGAATTTGTAAAATCATGTTATAATACATTTTTAATGAACATTAAAACATTGCCTCTTTTCTCATTAATCCTTTGTCTCTCCTGTTTCTTTTCCTCACCGTCTCCCGCTCTCTCTTCTCTCTGAACCTAGGAGACCTGCGGGCCTGTACCTACTGCCGTAAACTAGCCTTAAGCTATGCTCACTCTGCAGACTCTGGCTCCATTGGAGAGGACCTGAGTGCTCTGTCCGACTCCTGCTCTGTTTGTGTGCTTGAACCCAGTGAGCCAAGGACACCTGTGGGTGGTCGTAAGGCCAGTAGGAACATCTTCCTTGAGGAAGATCTGACCTGGCAAAGGTGAACACACTCCGGAGCTTTGTAATGCACACAAACAAATCCAATCACGCAAATCTAATGAAAGAAAATAAATACACCTCCAGTGTCAGCCTCATTCCCCTGGTAATCACAACATTTAATGTGATATTTCCATTATCATTATAATATTGTGGCTTAATTATTAAGTTCAGTGATTGTTGTGGTGACAGAAACATTGCTCCTCTATCTTCTATATATACTTGCTCTTTCATTTCCTTGGTTCTCTGCTGTTGTATATGTGTGTGCTTTGTGTGAGTTGTGTCTGTGCATGGTTAAAATGTAGGAATTGTAGATGTAATCAGTTTGGGAAACATTTGTGTAATGTGGACACACAGGGTTTTCCCTACCATTCATGAGTACTTTTATTTTGTTTTATTTTTTAAAGAGTTCTCTACTGTATTATGTAGTCATTCATGGGCATATTAGATCAGTTAGAATCTTTGTACTATTGTCCTACCAGTGTTATTTTGTGAAGATAATTTTTTGACACACTATGCATACCTCCTTTATTTTTGTTTTCCTCATGATAATCTACAAGTTACATGATTTTAAATAAATGTGACAATATAGTTTTCAGTCTATTGGCATCAAATCTACTGACCCCAGTCTTGGATAGTCAGCCTTTCACATAAATAATAATTTACCTTCCCGACTCTTTTCAGAATCATACGGAATATCTCTAGAAGTTTAAACATGTAGTAACTAAGAAGGAAAAGTGATTGAAATGTAATATCAATCTAGCAAAATGTGATTTAGCATTGTGGAAATTGATTCATAACTTAAAAGAAAACATTTCATTTAAAACAGATTTAGGAAACTATAACTTTTTGGGCACAAGGACTAGTCTTATACTCTCTGTTACTTTGTAGAAAGTCATGGTTTGTGGATTATCAAAACATTTCATCAGAATAGTCTGATTGTTCACAGGATGTTTGAGGGACTGTCTTAACAGTGCATGGATTTTGGTGTGCAGTCAAGCCTATGTTACTTTTACCTTTTTTGAATCAGTGTGCTTCCTGCTTACATTCTCTATCAACCTGCCTCAAAGAAATTCTTTTTCCCTTCTCTCTCTCCTGGCATAGAAAAACTCCCATTGGGATGAGAAAGAAGTGAGTCTTGCTGTTCGTTTTATTCATTTTGTTCACATCTCTCTCAGCTTTAGTGGTCTGGAAGTAAAGCGCAATGCTTTCTAGCTCTATATACTTCTGCATGCACAAAATGACTGATCTAGAAGTACTTTGGATTAAATGATGCAGACAAAGTGTAATAATCAACAGATATACTTGTGTGTGATTTTCGTACATCAGTATGATTCACCAGGAACCTCAGAACAGTGGCCTCAACTCCAGACTAACAACCCTACAAGAAGACATCGGCAAATCACCAGCAAGGAAGAGGTCAGTCACTGCTTGTTGGGTGATATCCAACGTATAGATGCACCTCAAATTAATTGATCCCCAAGGAGGAAATTAATTTCCATGAATCACACGGCATGGAAAACACTTGATTATGAGCTGTTGTATAAAGCTTTAGTATAGAGTCAGTAATATTAGCTGAAATGCTCAATTGATTAACTCTAATTAAATAGGATTTTATTAATTTTGTGTAAAAATATATATTTTCAAATGCGTAATCTGCTGATTTCTTTCTTTCTTCTTTTTTTTTAAATTTTTTTAATTTTGTTTCTTACAGTAGTTTTGAAATTTTCATTTTAAAGTTTTGGTTGTTGGCCAAAAAGCTCCTCTGAGTCTTTTTTTCCCCAAAAAAATATTTCTTAGTGGGTGCAGTGTTGTTCAAGCCACCTCTTGGCAGCAAAGCCCTCTGACAAAGCACAGTGACTTAGACAAGTCCACAACTGATCGGAATGTTTATGTTGCATGGGTATTGAACTTAGTCACCCTGTCCCGAACCACAAAACAGTCATCACAGTCGAGTAGGTGTCATTGCTATGGTTGATCCAATCTGCAATGCCCTTGATGTACTTGGAAATGTGTCTGTGTTTCAGTCTGACTGATAAATGGGGTTTTGCTTGTTTTTGCTACAGATCTGCCAGTGTGACCAATCTGTCACTGGATCATTCTGGATCCTCCATGGTGCCTTCCTATGACAGTTCAGTCAGCCCACCCCCTAGCCGATCAATCTCAGGCCCCAAAAGTGGAACAAAAATAGACCACAGTGATGAAGAGCGGAAGATCCTACTGGTGATGCCACCTTTTTATTGTTTTCATTGCATAGATTTTTATGTTCACATTCATTTGCATTTTTCTACATACTAGTCCACTAGTGGTTCTCCCAAAATGAGGAACAAACATCAGTAGTAGAAAGTAACTACTCAAGATAATCCTAAAGTTCAATAAATGTTTAAATCATCCCATATCTAAATTAAATATGAGAAAAAGCCCAAAAACTGTGAGCAGAATTGTATGTGCTTGTCTTTGCTTTTCCCTTCCTCTCCGTTCATCACATGATGAACGGAGAGGAATGCAGCTCAAATGGCACGTCCAGCAGATGCATCAGTAACATGCCACCACTGATTCATCTGTATTAATAAAGTACTAATATGAATCAGATGCATCAAAACACTCATTTTGCTTTAATGCTTTAACTGTTAATGTACAGTCATGCTTGCACTTTTTCATGCATCGCCTTTACTTGTTGCAAGTATTTTTCTTTGCTATTTTGGTACTATTATTAAACCATCTGAATACTTCTTCCACCATCGACAGAGACCAAAGTTTATCCGAATCTGAACAGGGAGCATCATGCAGTGCTTTGTATTTTACAGGATTCATCCCAGCTGAAGGACTTGTGGAAAAAAATCTGCCACAACAGCACAGGAATGGAGTTCCAGGACCACAGATACTGGCTGAGGACATACCCCAACTGCATTGTGGGAAAGGAGCTTGTTAACTGGCTGCTTCGGAATGGCACCATCTCCACCAGGTTGCATTTATGTCTCTGAACAGCATGTAAAGGAAATGCCACATTCCAGTCTTTGCACAGTACTTTGCTGTAATAAATTTCTGATTTTCTAGATCTACTTGCCTTGTGTCATGCTGACTTTCTAAATTAACTTTGCCTTCAAATTGATCTTAGTTGAACACTGTCCTTGACTTGTTTTGATGTTTCATACTTTCTCCCATCCTAAGGGCCCAGGCAATAGCAATAGGCCAGGCACTGGTGGATGGCCGCTGGCTTGATTGTGTCACCCACCACGACCAGCTGTTCAGGGATGAATATGCCCTCTACCGCCCCCTCCAGGTGACGGCTCTTGTGCACAAAATATACACTGGAAAATTGAAAAACCTGATATTGAAGTATTCAGTGTGCAGTAGTATGCAGACTGATTTCTTTATATTGATTCAATGAGGTCATGTGTTGCATGTGTATCTGGTTATTTCAGTGAAGGTTAAATGTCCTGATCTCTCTGTCTGGTCTGTAGAGTACAGAATTCTCTGAAACACCTTCGCCAGATAGTGACAGCGTGAACTCCCTGGAGGGACATTCCGAACCGTCATGGTTCAAAGATATCAAGTTTGATGACAGTGACACAGAACAGCTCCCAGATGAGACTGAGTACACTATGCCCAGTATGTATCTCATGTTTGATGCTTTCAACCTTTATTTTACTACATTCTTTGCTGGGATCATTGCTTCTTGTAGAAATAGACTTGATGCATTGCCGGTATGGTTATATGACATGAAACTGTAGCTCACTGACATGAATCTGTCCAGATTCTGCCAGCCCCAGTAAGAGAACATCTGTCAGCAGCTTCCAGTCAGTGGTGGACAGTGACTCTGCTGCCTCAATCAACCTAAATATGGAGCAAAACAATGTGAACTTCCACATCAAGAAGCAGTCCAAGTATCCACACGTTCCTGCTGCTGAGCAGAAAGGTAAATATTACCACAGGACATGCATCAAAACACACCATACATCGCTCTAACCCTTCGCTTACTTGACTCCGCCTGTTCTAGGGGTGTGTTTCTTAGCACAGACGCTTCAGTGTCTTAGTGTCAAAGTGAAAATGTGATTTGCAGTGATTGTTTTTTTAACCTGTTAAGGCTGTTGCTTGTAGTAATGGATATTGAGATGTCACAAAATGAACATAACATTCAGATGAAGTTAACATACATTTAATGTCAATCTGTTGTTTAGAAAAATCTGTTTGGACACAAATTATGTTATGAAAGTCATCAAAGTAGTTGCTGTGAAAAGCATATTTCTTGTCCACACTAACAGAAATATCAAAATCCACATCAATACGTGGACACGCCATTTGAATATCAAAACCATCAGATTAGGTAGATATATTTTCTAAATATAGTAATATATATTCTTTAAAGAAATCTATTAAATGTTTAGATGGCAACGGCATCATTAAAGGTCAACAAATATGAAAAGAACAGTTCAGTTTTGTTGACTTAATTCAGTTACTGAGAAGATGTTTATTTACATAACTGTCTGTTTCAGATTGTCAGGGTAACTCGCCCTCATGTGATGAACATACTTTGATACAGGCTGCATATGTCCATTTATAGTGGAGGGGTCACATTTGTTTAATTTCAGGTCACAGTAGATCATACTATTGTCTGAAATGTACATGAAAATGGCGTTTATGTTGATAATACTCCACTACTTAAGCAATGTAGGAGCTTTGAAAAGAGATACGCATTACTATCACCCAACTGAGAAACATAGTTCAGGAAGATATTTGTGGTTTTCATTGTAAAAATTTAAACCAGGTAACAACAGAGGTCACTATTGCACCAGGAGAAAAAAAAAAACCCTAGCTCAGGGGTGAGCAATCCTGCTTCTGCATGTTTTAGCCATTTCCCTCTTCCATCACACCTGGAAGCCATTACATCGTTATCAGGTTTCTGCAGAGCTTGATGATGAGCTGATAATTAATTGAATCAGGTGTGATGGAAGAGGGAAATATCTACAGCATGTAGGATCCTGGTCCTTGAGGACCAGGATTGCCCACCCCTGCCCTAGATCGTCATTTTAATTTACAAAGGTACAAAGAAAAACTCTCAGCCAGGATTGTCTTGGGCAGTTCTAAACCAAGGGTGCAGTCACAGTGTATTTGCAAAGACTGGCAGAAAATGTCTTTGCGAGGAGGTAAATGGAAATGGTTGAATCTCCACAAAAAATGACTTTAGTGCGCGATAAAAACATTTTCACGTTCAGTGTGTCCCTCCTGTGATCAATGTTGTTTCACCTTTTTAAAGGGGCCTTTGAATGCAGTTGCTTACTCATTTCATTTCTTCCTTTAGCTGAATATCTTGTATCTGAAGATGGAGGGCAGAACATTGTCATAAGTGACGCCTTCATTAAAGGTATACGCTTTGGATGTCTTATCTGATTTAGTCAAGTGAGTTTCTCAGGTGTCTTGACAAACCTCTGCATTGCCCCTGTAGAGTCTCTGTTCAACCGACGTGTGGAGGAGAAAGCCAAAGAGATGCTGTTTACTCCCTTGGGTTGGCATCACAGCTCTCTGGATCAGCTCAGAGAGGAGAATGGAGAGAAGAAGGCCATGGAGAGGCTGCTGTGAGTAAATGCACCATAGCTGGTTACTAAGGTTGCAACTTATGATCTTTTTACACATCGGTTGATTTAATTACCATCTCATTTAGTCTCAATCCATGGCCTAAGATGACTTGCTTAAATTGTTTTGTGTACAGCAGTTCCAAATCCGTAGATATTCCAGAAATTTTGGAGATTTATTTCTCTGTATCTCACAATGTTGCTCTCCACCCTCCCATTCAGCTCTGCTAATCACAGCCACATGATGGCGCTGCTACAGCAGCTGCTGTACAGTGAGTCTCTGTCACTGTCTTGGCGGGATATCATTGTCCCAGTTGTCCGACAGGTGGTCCAAACGGTTCGCCCTGATGTTCGCAACTGCGATGATGACATGGATATCCGCCAGCTTGTCCACATAAAAAAGGTCAGCCATGAGTTCTAGTGAAGTTTGATTTATAGACTGCAATACATATAAAGGAAAAGTAACAACCATTTATTAGGGAATCCCTGTTTGTCCATTCAGTAGACAGACCACATCCCACTTGGTCCAAGGTCTTATCACAGTCTGGTTTTAATACCTGGCTCAGATTCTTTACTGCATGCCACTCCTTTCTCCCCACCTTTCCTTTCTCTTAACACTGTCTCTAATAAAATGGACTTCCAAAAAATATAATAAAATTAATTCAGTTCAATGCTCCGGTTGCTTAAATCTTTTGTTTCAGATTCCCGGAGGGAGAAAGTTTGATTCCATAGTGGTGAATGGCTTTGTGTGCACCAAGAACATCGCACATAAGAAGGTGGAAAATTGTTTTGCTGAATTAAAAACCCTCTATTTAACTTTACCTCCACAGGGATTTGTTCTAATGTGACGAATCTTTCAGACTGTGTTTATCAGGCGAAATTTTAAGAAATATGAAACCTTTATTTGGATGGTTTTTCATTGTGTTCATGAGGAACTTTTTTTTTTTTTTTTTAGTTATAATGTAGAAATAAGTAATTATTTTTAATGAACAATACATCGCAAACTGGGTCAGTTTTTAAAAGAAAACATGTTTGTCTCTGACTAGATGAACCCCTACATCAAAAATCCCAAAATTCTGCTGCTAAAATGCTCTATAGAGTATCTGTACAGAGAGGAGACTAAGTTCACCTGCATCGACCCTATTGTGCTGCAGGTCAGTGAATCATGGGACCACCCACTGAAAACATGGAATGACACCGTAATTTGCCCCATTTTTGTTCTAAAACATTTTTCCATGTTTAGGAAAAAGAATTTCTCAAGAACTATGTGCAGCGTATAGTTGATGTTCGTCCAACTCTGGTCTTGGTGGAGAAAACCGTGTCTCGTATTGCTCAAGATATGCTGCTGGGGCATGGCATCACACTGGTCATCAACGTCAAACCGGTCAGTAAACCTTCAATGCTTTAGAAGAAATATAAGATACATTTGTGTTAATATTTTGGTTATTCTTGACAGAATTTTTGCAGACCCATAAAAAGTCTGAAACTTCGTAACCTGTATTTTAGACCTTGAAATGTCTTGAATACCTTAAGTTGAATACATTTTTTGTTTTGTTTTTTTTTTCGGTTTGTTTTTTTTGTTTTGCCCCTGTCACAGAGTATTGTCATCAGTTCATTGTCTTTGTCAATCTGTATGTGAATGCGTTAGGGCTTTTTAAGTGTGGGCACATTGTTTAGAAAATCGTTTTTAACTTCAGTCTCATTTTGATGCACTTTTTCAGAAATTTGTGAAAAACATGGAACCAATGACTATTAATGCAAGCCTTCAAAATTTACTCTGCATGCAGTTATATTATTTGGTGCGTAGGTTAGCAAAAAATAAGCCTTCTAAAACTAATAAGATAAAAATGTTTTCATTTTTTCATGTTGTCATCCAATATGGGTAATGGCCTTAAAGTTTAAAAACATACAAACCCCCAAATCTACAGGAAACCTTGATCAGCACTTATTTCATTATAACATGCAATCCTAAATTTTAATCTGTTCTCATGTTCCATATAGCAAGTCCTAGACAGGGTGAGTCGAATGACCCAGGGAGACCTGGTCATGTCCATGGACCAGCTCCTCACCAAACCTCGTCTGGGAACTTGCCACAAGTTCTACATGCAGCCCTTTATTCTGCCTAATGGTGAGCTACACAACTCTGCTCTTTACCCTTGCTCTCAGTGACTCATCAGAGATAACCCTACACTGTGGAATAAACAATGTTTGGAAACCAGCTACCCTTTCAAAATGGGGAAGTATGGTATTGTTTCATCAAAATAGTGTAGCATATTTTGATTACCTTAAGTTACACCTTACAATGATTACTTTTAAAGTTTTATTGAAATATAGTAGGAAGTCCTCCTCTGATAAATGACGTCATTACATCCATAAAACTAGTTGCCTTTCCATCACTGACAAATCCAATTTTTTTTTTCTCTGTTCCTATAGATGAGATCAAGACTTTGATGTTTTTCGAGGGATGTCCTGCTCATCTTGGTTGCTCCATCAAGCTGCGAGGTGCTTCAGAGTATGAGCTCTCCAGGGTTAAGGAGATCATTATGCTGATGGTGTGTGTTGCCTACCACTCCCAGTTGGAGATATCTTTCCTAATGGATGAGTTTGCCATGCCCCCTAACCTGGCCCAAAGCACTTCCTTTCCCTGCCTGTTGGAGGGTTCAACTGCAGAGGAGAACGAGGGGGATCTGGAGGACCAACCGAAAGAGACAAAGCCTCAAGAAAGCCTTGGGAAAGCTGCAGGACCTGAAGAGTCTGCAGTTGGAGGACAATCAGAAGAGGATGGGATTAGTTCTGATTCTTCATCCAAAAACGGACAAACCGAAAACCTCAGTGACAACGTGTCAAACCCCCCTGGAAAGGAGGAATTTGGGACCACGGAAACCAAGACCTCCTCCCCATTTTCCAACCTGCCTACACCTGCTTTGTCTGTCTCTCCTCCTTTCCTCATGGAAGAGGATCAAGAAATGTGTTCCGACACGCTGATCGGGCCATCTGAAGGCGAAGCGGGAGAAGAGGGAAGTCTTAGAAAGGGGGGCTCAACAGACATGGAGGATGGGGACATTTCTGAAACATCCACCCCCAGATTATTCCGGGATCCTCTGCAGGATGACACGGGGTTGTTTGTTGCCGAGCAGGTGGCTTCATCTGACGACCGTCTGAAGTCCATCTCTGCTACTTTTAAACAAGAGCTGAAGGACATTATTCTGTGCATCTCCCCCTTCATCACATTTAAAGAACCATTCCTTCTCACCCTTTCTGGCATGCACTGCCCCAGCAGAGACTACTTCCCTGAACAGGTACAAGGCTTTCTTTAACCCCAAACATGGAAAAAGTAACATTATGGGAAATGCAGATTTAAAAAAAAAAGTTGTACATGAAGGTGTGTTTAAAGACATGACTTGTAAATGTTCTTTCAGTAATGTTTTATTTCAGACATTAGTGAGGCAATATTTTTAATTTTTCCTTTTTTTCAAAAGGCCTTTTAAAGAACTTTCAGTTTAGTTGAATACATACTAGTTTATGGGAGTCATTAAAATGGGGCAGGAGGTAGAGCATCCTGTCCAATTAACTGAAGGGTTAGCAGTTCATGTGCTGTTGTGTCCTTGTGTATGACTGTTTAGTGGTGGTCGCAGGGGCCGTAGGTGCACATTGGCAGCCACGCTTCTGTCAACCTGCCCCAGGGCATTTAATTTACTACCACCAGAGTGTGAATGAATTATGCATCTACTGTACATGCTTGGAATATGCATTCACAAATGAGAGCTATATAAATCTAATTGATTATTAAATTTAATTCTGAATTTCAGTGGTCATGGTTACCACAAACACTTTACCAGGTTTCATTGATGCATCTTTCATTGTTATTTCTTGTTAAGCTACATGAAAGTCGACATTTCTGATGGCAATCTTTAAATTTGTTATAGAACCCCATCTTTGCTCTGATGTTTGTGCCTACCTTTTTGGTAAACTGTAGATTTGCCTGCTGAAGGGTTGGTCCATATGAAATCATCCAAAATCACCAGAGCTCCCCTGGTCATGGTTTCATGTTGGCCTGATTTTTGATATATTTTGTAGCTTGTGGTGATGGAAGTAAAATGCACTTGGTTTCAGGTCAAAATCATGTTCCGTTTTGATTTTAAATCTTAATTGAAAAAGGGGGGGGTGTCAGCTTTAACCCTCCGTGTGCTGTTTGGAGCCATTTTTAGAGGCCTGCCAATCAAAAACTAAGTGCTTCATTTTTTCACTGAAAATTACCAAAAAAGAGCACCCTTGTGTTCTCATTACACCATATAGTTAGTTGACATTGGCCTTAATTTGAAGTACGCAACTTGTCCTTAGAATTTTGATTTCTTAGTCTTAAATCAAAGTATGCCCACATGGTCAAAAGAGGGTGCCAAGTGGGCGTGTCCACAGAAATTAGCCGGAAAGGGGTTAATGCTGGGCATCTCCCAATGAAGATGTGAAACATCTCTTGGCTTTTCTAGGAAGCCCTTAATGAGTGCTACCACACTGCCAAATTTAATTTGGCAAATCATAAGACAAGTTAGGTAAAATGCAGCATGACTTGGACTATTTTAGAAGCGATTTGCCAAATTTCTGGTTTTTGGTCAATTATAGCATGGGGGTTAATCTGCTCAATTTTACATTTTTCATAAAGTTTAAGACACAAACAAGTTCTGAAAAAAATTAAGCAGCTATCACTTAATTTTTGATTGGCAGCTCCAAATGACACACGGTGGGATAAACCTGACATGCCCCCTTTTTCAATTAGGTGTAAAATCAAAACATCAAAAAAGATTTTGAGCTGATGCCAATTGCATTTTACTTCTATCACCACAGGCTACAAAATGTATCAAAATCAGGTTAATATAAAACCATGACCAGTGGAGCTCTGGTGATTTCAAATGATTGACCCATTAGCGATCGACCGATTTGGAATTTTTGGGGCCGATACCAATACTGATTATTTTTCCTTCTGCCTTAGCCAATGACCGACAGGCTGCCGATATTTCAAAGCCGATACTGATGTTTTTTCTCCTAAATTGTGAGAATTAGCCTCATAAATATGACCAAACGCCCACCTTCTTGTTTTTTCTCCTTTTTTTCCTGTTCTTTTTTTTTCCATTTTTCTTTCCCCCCCTTCTTTTTCTTCTTTTCTTTTAACCCTTTTTGTTCCTTCTGCCATTTTCTCTTCTGTTTTTCCTTTTTTCTTCCTTTTTCTTTTGTTTTCTTCCCCACTTTCCTCTTCTTTTTTCCCTCTTTTTCCTTCACCTGTCATGAAAAGAGGAGAAAAAAAGCATATCGGCCAACGCAACAGTCTGATACTGACACAAGAAAAAAAACAAACTTAATATCGGCTCGGTATATCGGCTGAATGATATATTGGTCTGTCATTATAAATACTGTCCCTTTTGTATTAAACTGTGTTTATTGTGACTCTACCACTGTCCTCGAACCAGTGTTCAGTCCATCTGTGGCACCCAGAGTCCAGCCAATGCCTTTTTTTTTTCAAACTTTATTGTAGTTTATCCATAATACAAATGACTTCTTTAAAAAAACCTGTAAACAAATAATCCAAAGAACAAATAAAAGTAGAAATACATGTAACTAATTTAACACAGAGCAAAATAAATACAAAAACACAACTTAAAAAAAGAACAAAAAACTAAATCTAAACACAATACTCTTAAATAATTACATTAAACATACTGCAAATGTCAACAGTTTTAACAGCTTTTTTGTTTTCTATATAAGAGATAGTTGAGATATAGTGTTCCATTTCAGTCTTTAGCACCAAAAAAACTTATTATTTTTTTTATGAGTGAATTAGCATTTGTGGTTGTGAAATTTGGCAACAAATAAAATTAGATTTACAAGAAAAATAGCATCACTGTCTTTCCCACAGTTGCAATAATAACAAAAAAAAAACATTTTTGTAGTATAAGGAGAAATCAGGGAAAGTTTTATCAACAATAAATGAGTTCACATCTTTCCAAAGTTTATATGAGGATTCACGAAACCAAAAAATAAATGCGAAGTCGTTTCATGATAAGAACCGCAAAAAGAGCGTTGAAGTAAAACGTATTTCTGCGTACGTTTGTGGTGTAAAACCTGTGGAGTAACTTAGAATTAAACTTCTTTAATTTTATTAGCTAAAGGGAAGTTTCGGGGTAGGGACCAGTCTATGTTACACAGTAAAATCACCAGTGTTAATCTAACAGTTAAATAGTTAATTTTAACACTACCTCAGTGAACATATGGTCCCCGTCGACAGTGTAAAATTTACACTGAACCAAGAGTTACATTTCTAGAGTCAACTTTAGTAAGAGTTAATATTTGACATGAATTAGTATCAAACAAGTTTTACACTATGTGAGAAATAACACCCATAGTGTTATTGGCATTCAACACTGAAGGGTTTAGTGTTAAGTAATAACTTTTAAATGGACTTAACACTACATGGTCATAAAAAAATGTCTCTAAACAGTGTTGGTTTTTAACTATTTGAAATTACGACATAACTTCATTCGTATTTGAATGAAAAAACAAAAGCAAGAGTTTATTTTTTTTTTTAAATTGCATTTAATTTTTTTATTTTATTTTTTA
>JAPTYR010000015.1:21684481-21697229 GCA_029814505.1 Siphamia roseigaster | reverse complement strand
AGTCTGGATCGGAATTTTTTCTCGCCTGCCGATCCAATACCGATGCGCATTTTTTGCTCATATCGGCGGCCGATCCGGTATTAGGATCGGACAACCCTAGCGTCTACGCCAGGGGTGGGCAATCATTTTCTTATGGGGCCACATGAGAAACTTTGGCACCTGTTAAGGGTCTATAAAAACAGTAAGTAAGAGTAACAATACAATGAAAATGTGAAGCATAGAATATAACTATTGAATGAATATTCACCAAAACATTTTTTGGAAATGTACAAAACCCTCTCCATGTTACCTTCCCCCCCCCCTGCCCCCGCCATGTTAACTTTATATGAAAAACCATAAATGCAGCTTTGTTTAGAAGTCCACGTCTTGTTAAAATCTTTGCATTCTTATTCAGTTTTTATTCTTTTGTTTTTTATATTAGCTGACATATTAATGGGCTGAAACAGACCAACAAACCAATCAGTGCATAAGCTTTATGCTGAATGTGAAAAGTATGTACAAAAAAAAAAAAAATAAGAAGAAGAAGTTAATTTAGCATATTCTACAAAAAGCTGTATGACATATATTTGCATTGACTTTTAATTTGTCAGCATTCCCTCTGAAATTTCTTTTTTTTCCCTGGTGCATATGTCTGAGTGGACCTCAGTTGTGTTTAAAATTTAGATCGGGGGTGTCAAACTCCTTTTAGTTTTGGGCCACATGCAGCCTAATATAATCTAAAGTGGGCTGGACCAGTAAAATAATGGAAGTAAGTTAAATAATGTCAGTTCCCAAGTTTTCTCTGTGTTTGTGAGTGAAAAAAGTAAAATTCTGTTATGAAAATGTTTATATGTATGAATTGGACGTTGAACATAACATGAACAATCTGAAAATTCTTAAGAAAAACAAGTGCAATGTTAACAATATTACGTTTTAGTTTATCATGTGCATCATCGCTTACCGATCACAGTGGAGCTATAAGTGCACACAGCAGAATATTGATCAAATTTCTCACACATTTCAGGTTATTCTTTTTTTGTAAAAGGCTAGTCTTTTTTTTTCTTTACTTTTACACTAAAAAAAAAGCGGAAAAGTGCTGTTTTCATTATTTACAGGTTATTATGATAGTATTTTACTGGTCTGACTGACTTCAGATTGAATTGACCTAAAATGATTTCAATTTCCTTGACTGTTCATATCAGATTGGACTCGTTGGTAGGATAGTTTTGGCCTCCAGGCTGCATGTTTGACACCTGTGGTTTAGATCATATTATTATTATTACAGATAACATTAAAGCTACAGTGCTTATACTTGTCTTTACGTCTGTTCCCGTCTCTAGTCTCTACTGAACATATGATCATATCATGCCATATTGGGATAAAAAGCTCAGATTCTTCTCTCCTTTTGCAGGGTTTAGTGTCTTTTGCAGAATCCCTTTGTCTACCGGTGTCTGTCCACTTTGATGCAGCAGGAAAGTAAGTGTGTGGAGCTTTGGTGTTGTTTATATCTGAGGTTACTTGACTCTTTCACCAGTGGACCACTTGAATGAAAAACAATGAAAAATGGATCATTAATAAATCTGGATAATATTACTTGAAGAAATCTTAACAAGATCATTTAACCCGTCTAACCCATCTGCCAATGGAATAAGTGATAATTACCTTGTTAGGGACCGAGCCTGCACAGGGTCGAGTCCTCTCTATCCTCTCACACAGTGAGAGAGAGACTCATATTCCTCATTAAAGACTACATATACCAATAAATAGGACACAAATGAGTATTATGGGATGTCATGGTGTAACATAATGGGTTGCCATCATGGATATAGTATTATGGGATGTCATAATGTTGTATTATGGATTGTCACCATGGTGTTGTATTAGGAGATATCATTGTACTGTAATATTATGGGATACAACCACTACTCCATTCACTTTTACATGTAGTACAACTACTACTATGCCAAATACTACTAATACTATTATTAGTACTAGTACTATGTACCGTACTATTCCAGTAACACGGCTGGTCCCGCCAACATAACCCGAGCATCCCTCTCACGATTTCAGCATGCTGGAATTGTCTAGTTTGTTTTACTGTCTTATCTATACATCTCATAAGACAAACTCTTAAGGACCCAATGATTATGAAAAACCTGTGTTGTGCTTCAATAAGACCGTTTTACTTGCTGTAGATATTTCTTACGCTTATTTAATATCAAACTATAAAATAGCCAGCAATTGTGGTGAAATGATTCTTTATTAAGACACCGATATTACAGTAGCCGGTCAATGAGAGTCTGAATCTACTGACCTGTCAGCAATCCTTCCCACCAGGTCAATACAGTTCTCCTGCACCTTCTCATGTCTGTTCTTGAGAATGGGGGTCAGACGTGGGAGCAAGTCTTTGATTGGTGGAGTCATCTTGTGCATACCTGTGAATAAAGAATGTATTAATCCAGACTTTCAGTGGTTTGACATCATGAAATCTTAGTAACAAGTCACAGTGCAAATCAAAGTCATGCTCACATAGATGGAAAAGAAAATAAAGATCGGTGATTACAGTGACTCACCAATAACGTTAACAATGGCCTTCAAAGCTCCCAGGATGCTACCCAGAACTTCAGGGTACTCTTCTCCCAGGTACTCGTACAACACCACACCCAAGTGGCCCATCAATTTCTCCTGTAAAATCAAACAAGAACACAAATTAAGGAATGGGTTATTTATGAGGAGTCATTATGTATGTGTGCAGATATTTTTATAGGTCACCTCCTGGCAAGTCTTCATGACCACTGCTGTACGGGAGATCAGGTCAGCCGCCTGCTGACGGACTTTGGCTGATTTGTTGTTCAGACGCCACAGAACTGTACCACAGATCTGGGGTAAGTAGGGTTTCACACGCTTCCCAAGGGCATTCACCACTGTACCAAAACCATTCAACATCACTGAGTCCTGGAAAAAGACAAAACAAAAACAGTCTGAGATTTTAGTAAACAGCTTTTTCATCTCAGCAGGAGACTGGAACTGTCTGATGAGGATTAACATGCATATGTTAAAAAAAAAAAACAAAAAAAAAAACAACACAGTTTTCCCAATGGCAGTTTAGTGATCCATGCTGTCAGCCTCACCTCAGTCGTCTGTTCCTGGAAGGCATAGAGGATGCCGTCGATCAACTGTTCCTCCAGCTTGTGATCAATATCAGCTGCACCCAGATTGCCCATAATTTTTTCAATGGTCTCCATCACCATTTTTCTGTACTGTTCTGCTTCATCCTTCAGGTCATCCACAATACGAGAAATGATCTCTGCTGCTCCCACTTTATTGGCCAGCTCCACCGTGGTATCCACCAACTATAAGAACACAGTTGAAAAATTTAAAGTGAGGTATGCCACATCATCCTCAGAGATCATATTTGTGCCCCAACATAGCAAACCCGAGATCAATAAATTCTGCTGTCAAAAATGTATCAGCTAACCGTGTTATGTAATGTTACCTTTCACACACCAATTATAGTTTATCTTAAGCTACTGCTTCATTTTTTGTTACCAATTTTGGTCTTACCAAGTAGTAAAATACTGAAAAATGTTTTCAGTGATTATAGACAAAACCAATTAAAAATCTATTTCAGTCCATGCCACAAACAGATTAATACCATATTCTCGCCATTTGTTGCTCGAAGAACTTTTTTATAAATGATTGTCAACTAAAGCCTCAAAGATGATTATCACATATCAGATACACAGGGTGTGCTGTTGTGTTATGAATGAACCAGTGCATGGCATTTTGAGATATGAAGGATTTCCGCCAACCTGTCTATAGTTGCGTCTGTCCAAAGCCATCCTATGCTGCCAGAAGTGCTTGAAGAAGGGGGGCAGGATCTCAGTCTTAATGTAGTTGGCTTCCACACCATCGGTTCCACAGCACTGCTTTACCACCTGTGAGATTAAGACAGATATGCAGGTTAGGAAACAGGTGACCAGAAACCATGTAAAAATGTTTAAGAATTCAGAGCAAAAACATTTGGGATGAGAATAATAAATGTAACCAACGGGTGCAGGGTGAGAACAGAGAGGACAGAAAGGTCAACTCTGTCAACTCATGTTGGAAGTTTATCTAGCGAACTACTAGCCCTGTTACAGTCAGGTAATGACTCAACAGGCGAGAAGAGTCGCAAAAAGAAACCTTACCTTGATACACCACCCCCACCACTATTCATATTGTAATGGTGTTCAGTCCCATTCCTTACCTTGAGCACAATCTTTTTCATCTCCTCATCAGGAGACTGGAACTCTCTGATGAGGATTAACATCACCTCCCTGGTGTAGTAGTTGGCATACTCAGCATCCATCAATGGAATCAGATACCCAATCGCTTTGAGAAACGCAGCCAAACCCTGGAGACAAAATGAGAAGAGGAAATAGAATTAAAACTTAAATCCTTTTTTTTTGCTTTTACAACTCTTGATAATTGTTTCTGTCTGATGCTCTCAGCAGAGTAATGGTCCATTATGCGACCTCTACTGAAAACAGCAGCCCCTTTGCAGGAGTTTCTTTAGCAAGCAAATATTCACACTATAGCCACATGTAGGCTTTGTGCTGGGTGTGGATCTTGCATTAGATACTTTTACAGTCTATGCTGAGGGCCTTACCTTTCCTCGGTGCTGTCTGATACCCTTCCAGAGAGGCTTGAGGACTGAGTCAAAGGACTCAATACCATAAGGTGTAGCAGCCTCAGCAAGAGCAGCTATAGCCAAGGCACTGATGGTTCTGACCTTCTGCTGCTCATCCACCAGACCTGTGGGGAAAATACAATTCAAAGCAGTTAGGATACAAAATAATGAGCTGCAGAGTTTGCAGTACTTAGTCAAATGGTTTTTGTTTCAATAATGGGGGGGCTGAAAATCTTATTTGCCCATTTTCATAATTTGACATCTGGTTAAATTGCACCTCCACTGAACACTCAACACTCACCGTGTTCAATAATCTCCACCAAGCTACGAAGATGTGGCAGGATGGCACAGCCCATGAGGATGGCGATCTGCTGGACAATCTTAATACCTGTGTGTCTCGCCTGCCAGGACTTCTTACTTTTACACACAGCCTTGAGGAAGGGCAGGAGAGAAGGAATCCCCAGAGCGGAGGCCACCACGGCAAAGGCTCTGGCTGTGGTGTTTCTGACGTACTCGTCCATGTTGTCAATATCAGGTCGCATTGTGGAAATCATTGTAGCCAATCCAGCGGCCTATGACATGCCGGAAGAAAACCGAAATGTCAGTCGTGACGCAAAGAAACAGACCACACACAAAACAGTTTTGTAAATGACAAGCTTGAAAGGATTTTGTTTCTAATCACAACAGTGAGGGAGACAATCATGTTCCAGCCATGAATGGTACTGTGTATGGTATTTAATTATGCTTGTGAACAGGACTTAAAATTACTTTAGCATTGAAAATACTAAAATTAAGCAAATTCTTGATTGTAACCAACGGTTGCAGGTTGAGAACAGATATGATGCCGATATCAAGTCTGCTAGCTCTCATGTTGGTGTCAATGTAGCAAACTACTAGCCCTGATCTGACCACAGACTGGTCGAACAGGCGAGAATTGTTTGCAGGATCCACTGTGTATGATGCTCTACTTTACCTTTGCTAAATTGGAGATGATCTCTCTGCCTTCTACTCTGGCATAGTAATCCTCATCAATCAGTAAAGGTTCAATAACTACCAGGATCTGTGTAAGAAAGAAAAAAAAAAAAGACAGGCAGGTTAGGCAGTTGCCAGAAAGTACACATTATTTATTAATATAGATAATAAATGGCAATTATTCAAACATCGCCAACCTTGTGCACATATGGTCGAACCAAGTCATCCAGTTTGTAAAGAATGCGGTCAATAACTTTAACCAGCAGATGGCGCTCCTGGTCCTCAAGGGTGGGTGACATGAGTAGTGGAAGAATTTGGTTGAACAAGGGACCTGCTCCAAATTCACGAGCTTTATCTGTGATCTGACGCAGAGCAGCCTACAAGCACAGACAGATGTCATCAGTTGATGAAGCAACACATAACTCTTTAAATGACATTTCAGCAAAGTTCAACAAGTGAACTGTTACATATTAACCTTCTTAAGGTGCAATTTTAAAGGTCAATTTCACTTATATTCCCTCACATTTGATTTGTTCCATTTCAGTCCAGTCTCAGCATTAAAAAAAAAAAAATAGAATGAACCCCTGACAAATTCTGATCAAGTGCTAAGTTTATTATAAGTGCCATTGTCTTTTGTTGTCAGTTTGATAAATGTGATTAAGAAAGCAAACTATAACTTGAAACCAGTTTATCCTAAGCAATACAACTCTGGAATCCCAAAAACTCATAAATGGCTCCATGTTACTGTGACATTAAAGCAGGTGAGTCACCAAAACGTAAAAATATCCAAATTAATCACTTAGGCCAATTAATTTTTAGACCAATCAAAAATGCAGATTGTTGGGTTTTAGAGTATTTAATCCTGCTTTAGGATCAAATTTGTTTAATTGTCAGCCGTTACCTGCACCGCATGATGGTTTATATTCTGACCTGAGCAGCATGTCCTCAAGAGGATTTATTTAGTAAGCAAATATACGCTGTAGCCACACACACAGGCTTTGTGCTGAGTGGTGATCCTATATTGGATATTGTTTTTGTGCTTTATGCTGAAAAAACTCTCCTAAGTAGAGACAAGATGCATGAAAATCGTTTCAGGAATGGAAAACAAATGTCAAGGAATATGGTTTTTGGTCTTCATAAAGGGGTCAACTGTAAAGATGCAACAAGTACAGACCTTTCTCATAGGGGGTGTCCCATTTTTTATTTTCAGCAGCAATTTCATGATTTTCCTCTCTTTCTGTTCTTCAGGACTAAGTGTGGACTCGTCCACCTCCACCTAACACAAACATACAGACAGGAAGGTTGACCTTCAGTCAGGGCAAACAACAAACTGCAGATTTTATGTTGTTTTACGCATGATGTGCGCACAAGCTTAGGTACATGTTTAGTGCTTACCAGAAGTTTATCAAAATACTGAATGTCATCAGGTTTGAGGAAAGGGAGGTTTCCTGAGGGTTGATCATTCATCTGTTTTGTGGTCCGGTCCTCTGCCTGCATATGAAACCCTGTCATTCCTCCGATAGGGGTGGGTGTGGCAGACAGCTTACGGGCAGGAGTACGGATGGGCACATACCCTGCTGGTGGAGGTAAGACCTGGATAAAGGACAAAAATAGGATTTGTCTAAATTGCTCTTCTATGACATAATACAAGCAAAAACATTTATGGAAATGAAACTATAATAGAAAGTGACACAGACCTTGTATCCCTCTGGAAACATTGCATCAAGCTCCTCATCTGTAAGAGGCCGATTCCTCTCATCTATTTCCCTCTCCCACCTCCAGGCCTGTAACTGCTCTGGAGTCATGCTCATCAGGTGCCCTGAGGAAAACACAAGATACTGGATTCAAAACTCTACAGCTACATGAAAGAGAATCGATGGTTGAAGTAACTACTGAGCTACACCAGTGCCTACTCTATAACTACATGAGACTTCATTACTAAACTAGTTAAAACATAGTTACTCCCCCAAGGAACGGCAGAGTTATGTTTTTGCCAGCGTTTACCTGTCTATTAGCAAGATAACACAAAAAGTTATGGACGGCTTTGGCTGAAATTTTCAGGAAATTTTAAAACTGGAACAAGGGTGGTGGGGTGGGAAATCTGCCTTGACGGACTCTGCGCTCTCCGAGTGCTTTTTCTAGTTAACCAATTGATTACATTAATTATTTTATAGTTCTGAAAATGTCAAATATTTCAATGTTTCCAAAAACATAAAAAGGTAGTACATGTGTTGTATATATCAAATAACAGTAGTATTTAATGCAGAATCTGGATTATGGTTTACCAGGTGTTGGTGTTGCCATGTTCATTGCAGGTGTTCCTATGGGCGTTTTTCCTGGTGTCAGCAGAGGTGTGGAGGATCCCATCTGACTGGCAGGTGTTTCGTCCCAACGAGATTTTCTCTTACTGGCCCCGGGGGTTGGAGTCTCACCCACCGACTCGTCTCCTCTGTCTGTGCGAGGCGTTTCAGCCCAGCCGCTCCCATGTCCAGGAGTCTCCCTCTCCGTTTTCGGAGTTTCATCCCAGCGATTCTTGCGTACACTTCCTGTAGCTCCACCATGGCCTGGTGTGGCATGGCCAGGTGTGTCTCTGCCAGGAGTGGCAGCACCAGCTGGTGTGTGGCTTGGAGTAGGGTCCCACATGCGGGTACTGGGGGTGGCACCCGGAGTTTCACTGCCTTTAGGTCGGCCAGGTGTTTCATCCCATCGACTGTTTGAAGGTGTGTGTGCAGGAGTGTGTCCTGGAGTCTGTAGGAGATTGGAGAAAGACAATTTGGAACATCAAGACATAGAATTGATAGTTAAGCCTGCTTATTCTGTGGGAAACTACGGTTTTAATAATGTAATGATATGACCAATGTTTATGTGCACCATTAGCCATACATGTGCCATGCCTTTGTCCACTCCTAACTGAAACCACAATTACAAACTGTTCACCATGTTTTGCACATTCCCTGCATTTGTAACAGGTCATCATTCCTGAAAGCAAAATAACTACAAATACTGTCACATGATAATGATCATTTTGACATCTACAGTAATTACAATTTGAAATATGACTGAGATGGAAATGGCAATTTTTACAATTCATCTTTCTAAATTCACACCAGTGAATTTGAGGGGAGACAATGGGCTTCCTGTGATTAAAACAAATATATGGCCTATGAATCCAGGGCTCTATCTCATGGATTACACATTAACTTGTAGAATGCGAAAGCATGGTTCATAGAAACTGATCAACCTTATTCATCATGGTTCCAACAGTTAAATGAAATGTGTTCACAATCTTGATCCCAATGAAAATGTGACATGCCAGTGTAAAGAGGTTTCACCAGAATTTTTCTTCTACATATAATCCTGAAGTGACTACTTGCATCAAATCCCATCTCTCAAGGAAAGTCTACTGTATGCAATCATGTAAAACCCAATTTTAAAACAAGCTTTAAAAACGGGTGTATTTCAGATCAAAACATTCCACATCAGCCTCATGAGCCCAGAAAAAAAGCTTAAATTTAATATTACGTTTCCATTACATGGTATTGGCCCTACTCGATCAGATACCAGGAACCATTTCTTGAGAGTGTTTCCACTGCAGATACTACAGTACCTTGACATCATCATAAAGTGTGGCATAACTCCTGCGGTAAACTCGCTCGTTGTGCATTGCTCCATCAAACTTGCACTGGATTCTTTGGTCACCCACCAAAAACAGAAATGTCTGAACCACCACGACCAACCATACTGTTGTTCTGCGGACTGAATTATCTGACCGCTCTGTTCACTCGAACTCCGAATTGAGTTTTTTTTTAAGTGGCAGGTCGCAGATTGATGACGCAGACGACTCTACCAATCAGTGTGTATGCTTCTTACATGTCACATTATAATATCGCTTGGAACCTCAGCGAGTAGAGACCAGAAATCTAGGACCGGGTACCATGGGACTGGGTCCTTTTTCATAGTGGAAACGCTCCAAAGCGGATAGAACTGATACTAATGGGAACACGGCATTAATCGTTAACTACCACTGTAAACTAAGATTCATTACAATGGCAGCAGATGTTATACATATAGCAGTAAAAGGTTGCATCTTGTATCAAGTACCTCAGCAGAGGCATCAGCCTGGTCCCAGCTGGACATCTTTTTGGGTGTTGCATTGGAGGGAGTTTGATCAGCTGTCTGGTCCCAGCGACGCTTGCGTTTTGCAGCAGCTTGGCTAGCAGCGGACCCGTTGACTGCTTTCAGGTCCCCTGATTTGGCCTTCTCTGCCAGCTGCTGACGAATCTCTCTCTACATTCACAAACACACCAATGTCACAAAATAATGCTAAAGTTGTTTGAATATGTTACAATATATGAATGGTTCATATCCACTGATGCACCGTGGGTACAACTTACCTCCTCTTTGGACAGGTTCTGCTCCAACATGACGTCCACATACGACCTGACCTGCAGCTTGGGGTCCGGTGTTTTGCCCCCTGCGCGAAAGAGCACCAACAAGAAGAGAGAGAATTCATCAGTATACATTCTAGGGACCCATGTCTATATAAACACAGCAAGCACAAACACAGCCAGCTAACCCTGACTCACTTTACCAAGAGATTAATTTATCATGTTCCTGTTTTAAATCAAAGTCTTAGGGAATTACATACATACATATATATATACACACACATTTGTCTTTCTTACATACAGACATTGCATTCTAAGAAAAAAACAAGCAGATACATAGAGCGAAGAGCTGAGGTTGTGGTGTTTTCTTTAAATGGATTAAGATGTTATAGCCATCACTGATGCAGGGGTCCTGGGCTGTGCTCTTCAGAATACGTACACTTTCAGTGCCAAGGGTCCTTCTGCAGTCAGACTTCAACCGGCAGAAAAGAAGCCTAGAAAATTTCTCTTTACCATTAGTAACACTTTGGAAAAGGGTTTGAACTCACACACAACAGTATACCACCTGTGTTGCATTGCTTTATGGTACTCAAAAAATAAAGTATCTTCTTGGGGCTTAACCATATAACTAGAAAAAAGTTGATAAGAGACCATGTGGTCCAGATTCCCAATTATTCAAACAAGGAGAGTAAAAATGAAGTCAAGATTTTCAGGCTAGATATAGAAATGGCATCACCACAGAACAAATAAACATGAGCTTCTACCTTTGAATTCCAAGTATAAAAAAATTAGGCAAATATAATAGTAAAATAAACCCCAATGGTAATTACACTTGCTCTTCAGAAAAAATATTACAGATTCACAATGCAAATTGTGACTCAACATAGCCCTAATCAAATGTAAGATTATTTTAGATCTTGACTTTCTTTTCAAGACAAAGGTCGATTGAATATAATCAAATAATTTGGGTTTTAATTTTCCACTTGCAATGTAGCTGGGCTGCATCTGATTCCCCCTCACAGGCCCCAGTCAAACAAGTAGCCAGTGGACCCTGACCAAACTGACAAGTGCACAGTTCTGTGTTCCCCATAACCTACACAGGATGAGTTGCTGCACCCTTAACAGAGTGCAGTACAGGACTGGCAAAGCAGTACTGCTGTAGGAGAGAAATTAAGGACAGTTAGTATGGGCCTGTGGTATTGTGGTACACATTTTTCTTGATAACATATTTCTATTTTACAGAGAGAGTTGTAAAATAAAAATATATTTACACAACAACTTTGTACAAAGAACTCTCTCTACATGCAGGCTTTAGATTACGCCCTAATCTAGACCAAACCTGGCCAGTCTCAGAGCAAGCGATCATACAATAACAAATAGATGTCATCTAGCTGGCTAAAGACATTAGGGGTCTTTTAATATACACAGTAAATATTATGTTCTAGGAAAGAACCTGACAGAACCATAAAAAGATGATTTCATGGTTTCAAGAAATTTTGATAACCAGATCAGTGAGAAAAATTATCCCTACATTATATTTTAATTAACTTGTCTCAGAGTGCTCTAAGTTGAGACATAAAGGCTGTGTGTATATAGGTTTAATAAACAAAATTCAACAAAAATCCCTATACTGACAGAAAAACAGTCTCTTTATGTCTTCAGATACTGATGCCTCAGGGTTAACCAAGCCAAGGACAGCCTGCTGCTTTAATACATAAAGCTCTGAATCTATGAGCATCACTACTTGAGAACTACCAAAAGTTCATTAACAGGTGAATTACACCCATTATCCTTTATCCCTCTTCATCATTTGCTACAAAATGAGAACACTGCACTTTCCCCTAATAACTATGCTCAAGGTCACATGGGATTGTTAACCCTTCGACTCACACACAACCTATCTGCGACCCACGTTTGTTAGGTGACATACTACACTGATTGCATCACCTAACCACCTCTCCCAGTTAAAAGCATGGTAACCCTACCGCCTCTTAACTTTCTTTTACTGCATGCGCCAGGACAAAATGTGATCCTCTACAATATTTTTTAAACCAAACTGCTAATCACAATCTATGTAGCCCAATGGCCTGGTGAAAAGGGTAAGTTGATTCAAATAGGTCCCATATTCAGTGAAAAGCATACAATGACACAAAATGTTCTGAACCACAAAGGATTGACCACAGGGAAGGCATCAAGTCTGGGAAGCAAGCTATTGCATAGTGGTCGAAGGGTTGAACAGCAAAACTATGAGTGTGAAGCCATAGGGAGTCATGAAAGGGAATCACAAAAAAGTGAACCGTGAAAAAGGGGAGAAAATGGGGAGATGTAATACAGACAAAAAGTATTAAGATTTACCATCAGCAAAGGGGTCGAGGCGTTCAGGTGAGATGATCATCTGTCTGCGTCGGGCTTTGTACTCATCTTCCCGCTCTGCTATTTTCTGTGGACGATGCTCTGCAAATGGGTCGTACTGTAAAAGAACATGGATTTAATGTATTTCAGTAGGATTTACAATGAATACCCAAAATAATTTTCTTCTAAAAAGGGTCCGAAAAAGACATGGGAATGGCCTTTATTGTCATTGTATCATACAATACAACGAGACTGAGTGGTAGCACCCTTGTGCAAAATGAAAGAATTCTATGCACATCCTAAATCTATTAAAAAAAAAAAAAAATCACAAAATAAACACTAGTACATACAGATAGCTTTCGAAATGCTTTCTGGTTGCCGGGTG